>CM045568.1:3307777-3371666 GCA_024721245.1 Mitragyna speciosa
AAGAAGAAAAATGGCTTGAGCATTACTTGTACATTAGTAGTAAAATTCCTTAACACAAGATGCATATATTACTTGTTACAAAAATAGAATAGGAGCATTCTAAAAAAGACCTCGGACTCTAAACCATCCGTGTTCCATCAATAGATATCTTGGCATGCCAAAGCAAACATGAATAAGTTGTATGATAAAAAAAAAAAAAAATGATTTATAGTCAATTCTTTCCAGTTTCCAGCAAAAGGGCAATCAGATCAAAACCAAGAGACTCTGAATTATGTGTTGGAAGGGTCAATCACTGGTTTCAAGAAATGGATAGTCAGTGTAGCCAACAACGGGATCCGAGGTAAAGAAAGTTTCTCTATGGTACTTATTGAGTGGAGCATTTAACTCAAATCTCTTCGGCAAATCGGGATTGGCCAAGAACCAACGTCCATATGCAACAAGATCAGCACGATTTTCAGCCACAGCTTTGTTGCCATCTTCCCTGTCATAACCCCCAGCAACAATGAAAGTACCTTTAAATGCCTTCCTCATTGGCAGAAGGCTATCTGCAGATTCAGATTTTTCCCCAGGAGTCTTCATCCTTGGCTCAACCACGTGGCAGTACAAAATCCCGTATTTATTTAAGGCCTCAGCCATGTAAATGCCTAGAGCTTTTGGATTTGAATCTCCTGATTCCATGTAATCTGCGAAGGGAGACAGCCTTATGCCAACTCTATCAGCTCCTATTGCATCCGAAACTGCTTCAACTATTTCTAAAGCAAATCTGCAACGGTTCTCCAAAGAGCCTCCATATTGATCTGTTCTGTCATTGATTTGGTCTTTCAAAAACTGGTCTATTAGATAACCATGAGCCCCGTGGATCTCAACCCCATCAAAACCTGCAAATTCATATGCAGAATGAGACGCAAAGAACAATGATATTTTTCTTTACCCAAGTCCAAGATTTATCCAGGAAAAGAAAAAAAAAATCAAGTTTTGTTAGATTTCATAAATTCCTAATGTCCTAACAAAAACTTCACCTGCTTCGATGGCATTAATTGCTGCAAGTTTGAAATGGTTGACAATCTCAGGAATTTCTTCCGTCTTTAAACGTCTTGGCGGTGAATATTCTTGGACATCATCATCACCTTGGGGAGTTAATGGCTTGTCCGTGGATGAGATTGGAGCTTTTCCCTTAGGGTGAGAACCTTTAAATGACAGTAAAATAAAAGAGATTTTAAGAGGCCAGTGAGAGCTTATTAATTCCTACGTAAAATACTGCATATGCATGGCAATTTTAGAATCTAAATTCCTAGGTGTAATTCATTTTGAAACCAAAAGTGGCCTTGCTGAAAAAAATTGTAAAACCTGTCTTTTTGCCCTCTCTCTACTACATGAATTTTTTTCTAATGTCAAAATGCAATTAGATGAAATGTAATTCGGGAAGAAATGGGAGAAGAAGTTACCAGAATTAGAAACCCTTCCAACATGATAAAGCTGGCAAAAGATGATACCGCCCTTTGCATGAACAGCATCTACAATGGGTTTCCACGCCTCAACTTGTTCCTTTGTCCATATACCAGGTCCAAATGGAGATCTTCATGGATAACAAAACATTTGGAAAATTTAAAAATTAAAAGAAATTAGCGTGGAATGTGGATAAATTGATATTAGTAAACCTAATGTCATTTGCACATTTCAAACGTTGAATTGCTTGATCATTTTGCAGCTTAATTTTTATTCGTAACACTTTAGTAACTAAATTTCTTCTTATTCAAATGTATTAATGGCTAAGTGTTGCATCTTCATTGTAAATAGAGCACAGAAATTTGTCTTGGATGATGATATTATCCTAAAAAATAGTCTTATGAATATTGAAGAGCTGACTTTTAATTACCCAATATTTGTTCAAGATTTAGCATTCAACTGCTAACTGTTCTAAACTGACAGAAAAATAAAAGGTAGTTTTGGCATTGAATTGTAGAAAATAAGAGTTTACAGTGAAACTTTTTAGAATCTCATTATTTTTATCGTGTAAAATAACACTAACTCTTTTTGTTATTGATGTATTGGGGTAGGCGTTGAATAAGAAATGCTGCTAAAATTACCCGACAATCGATATCTCAGATACTCCTGTGGATTCTGTTATGAGAAAACTGCCTTTGGAGGTCCTCTGACCGTAATACAATATTGCATGTGGTTGCGGTAGATTGTCATAAGATCTTAGCCTTCCCATTGGTGCCAAAACAATTCTATATATAATTGAAAAAGATGATGTATAATTAGCCTTCATAAAGCAAAAATAATCCTTCCAATTGAATAAAACTTCTACCTAAACTAGAGATTGCAAAGAAAATGACCATTATTACAAAATGGCAACTGTGAATAAAGAATATTAATGAAATGCGTAAAGGAGGAGTACCTATGAGATAGCTGAAAGTTGCCCAACTTATAAGGAGTCAGTAAAGGGATTTGCTGTTGGGATTGTTGCTCATCTTGCCCATTCTCTACCTTCTTTCCCATTTCTAAATTCTTGTTCTTCAATTTCTCTCTTAATCCAAAAGATGAAATGATACAACTAATGAACCAAAACTTTCTTTGTTCTTCTGCTCAGAAATACAAGTGTGATACAATGAACTTCGTGCAGCGGCCAGTCTGTTATTTATAGAGTCGAGGCAAATGTTAATAAAGCTTGTTTACCAAGTTTGAGCAAGAGTCCTACGGGCCAAAGAAATTATTTGTGGGAACCACTTGGGGAAAAAAAAAAAAAAAAGGAAGAATTGGGTCATTGAAGTCGTAACTGGCGACCGTTCTCCAAGTACACGGCCCATCAGAAAGGTCGATACTAGAACGATCTCTTTCATCATTTTAGCTCTGAAGTTGCATTACAAAATCGGTCGGATCATTTTTTTTTTTTTTTTGAAAGTAGACATTTGTGTATAAGTATATGAATGAAGAGACATAAAATATTAGCTCCTAATTTTAAAAATAAGCAAACATAACATACCTGAAAAAATTGGAAACCTTAAGAATAAACAAAACAGGGGAAAAAAAAATAGGAGTGCAAAGTGACATGACGTCCTTGGCGATTTCAAAAAGCGTTCATTGTCAATTTGTATTTTAGGGTCAAATGCATCTGTTGGATGTACTAAAGAACGTAATATCTTACATCACCAAAGACTGCTTACGTTTTCTATTCGTTATTGGAGCTCTGAAATTGAAAAAAGTATTAAATATATTACGTGTATCGTCACGTGGTATATTAAAAAGAATAATTTATTATCATGTGGCGATAATGGATCGCTTCTTATATTATTTAGCAATGTCTGATTGGTTCTAGGATAAGTTTTCTTTGTCAAGTATTCAACATTCTAATCTACTCCTAACCTACTCTAGGGGATGGTTCAACCAATAAGATGGTGCTCCTCTAAATTTTTTTATCAAGCTATCTGGTGCAAACAGTTCTAAGACAAGTTAAAAATTAAATATTTTACCCAAAAAATATTTCATCCCACATATATACACATATCACTCCCTTTTTTTAGCAGTCTAAGCCTAATCTATTGTCTGACCAAAAATATTTAGCAAATCCATTGTATAGCAAAATATTCAATAAAAAAAGAAGTTAATGTTTGGCTGTGCTCATAACTTTCTTAATTTTCAGCATAGGGTTGGATTTGAGTAGGTTAAAAAAAGACATACAACCTTTGGCAAGAACAGCGGATATGGAAGGCTCCAAGCACTATGGGAGAATTATTTTAGACAAACCAGTAATTAGAAGGGTAAATTACGAAATATTTCCTGTGATATCGCTTTTGACCATATAATCTCCTTATCTTTTTAATATGACCATATAATTTCGTGTGCTTTTATAAAATGTAAAAAACGGACGGAATCAATATTTCGTTACAGAATATTCTCATAATATTTCATATTTGATTCTACTGACACAGTATATTTTGTGATGTTAATTGGGTTTAATACATATAGTTCGCAATATTCTATTTTTCACATTCCATAAAACTGTGAGGTGATTGTGGACATTGAAAAGATAGAGGGACTATGTAATTGAAAGCGAAATCACAGGGGAGTGTTTCATAATTTGTCCTAATTGGAAAGGTAAAATAAGAACAATTGTTCACATTCTTTTAAGATTTAAATGCTGTTACCGTGTGGTTTTTCTACTTCGGCTGCTGCTTGCCGTTGTTTATTCCCACGTTTTTGTTTGAATTTGGAATTGTGATTGGCCTTTTTATTTTTATAATTTGGTCAAACCACTCATGTTCGGAAAGCGAAACTGGGTATAAAATTAACTGAGAAGCAATTTGATTTCTCTTTCTCTTCCGTATTTATCGCAATGGACTTGTTCGTATGAGTCCTCCAGATTCATGCCATCCATTAATGTTAAGAAGATTTTGGTTATTAATTCTATCAATTTTTCACATTGCATCTACACCTATCAAATGCCAAGCATATTTCTAACTTTTAAAATAAATTAGACAATTACTAAAGTGTTAACAAGATATTACAATTCATTATGAGCTTGGTATTAAAAATTGAGGATCTGAACTGTCTTGGGCTAGAGTTTTTCGAAAAATAATTTAATTATATAAGTTATTTGCAATATATATATATATATATATATAAAGAGTCATTAAAGTTGTTGCCCGTAGGGCACGTTGCTGTGTATGCGACTGTTTTCCTAATAAATAGTCCATCAGAAAGGTCGAGAATTATCACGATAGTTCTCGATTTTGCTGTATGATATTGTGGTCGACACAACCAAAACGTAGCATTGCAAAATGGTTACAAATTTTTTGTAAACGTAGCATCAATAAATCTCTATACAAATATTTATGTATCAAAGTTTAGATTTTCAGAACAGTTGTGATTGATAACTATTCCAACGGTCGAAATTTTCTTTTGGACAAAAACCATTTTACCATTTAAACAATTATTTAAATTTACATTTTGCAATCTAGTCTCATATTTTTGCTAAATTGCAATTTGAAGTTATTTGATCACAATGTCCATCTACATCTAGTTGATGGCTAAATTGCGATGCACATGCTTGTCACCTGATCATACATGCTTGTTGTATTTCGGCCTTTTATATGCTTTTATATGTTTTCGTTTTCATCTACTTCATTGTAAGTTGTCTCCCAGCATATTTCTGCAAGTAGCAACCAATAAAATGTCGGCCGCCAATGCTTAGAGCCAGCCGTCATCTTTGACAGATTTTGACATTTTTACTTTTATTTTTCCTCTAATTTCATTTTTCTCCACCACATCCCGTATGGACAGTGCGTGTACAAATGTTGAGATTGTAACCAAATTGCAAAGCAATAAAGATGTTATAAATGTTAATAGTACTCCTTCAGCTCCAAATTATTATTTTTTTATACACCCACATTATTACATTGGAAAAAAGAATTTACCGTTAGTAAAATTCGAACCCCCGACTTCTGAGGTAGAGTCATAGAGTTATAACCGTTTGGCTCTCTATTCGTTCTCGCTCTAAATTATCTTATTTGTTTAAACTATTCTACAACAATATGCATTATTAAAAATTAAAAAAAAAAAAAAGCCAACAAAGAGAATACTCTCTATCTTTAAATATTTTACACTCTATTTGAAGTAGACTTGCGCATTCCCAAAATCTCCTTATATATCAATTAACTAATGTGATAAATTCCAAGAAGGTGTTGCATGGCAATGGTACTTCACACGGTGGACTAATATTAACTATGTTCTACCAAATAAATTAGCAGCATCTTTGATGTCTAGTTCCTACTAAACATATTTCAAAAAAAAAAAAAAAAAGTTCCTACTAAACAAGGTGGACCTACATTGCTTACTTGGTTGGATGTTATTAGTATTGGTGTGTCACTTAACACCTTGGTGTATCTTGACCATTTAATTTTTTTTTTTATACTTTTAACAACTATTTAAATTATCACTTTCAACTGTACATATCTTTAAACTCGTGCTGAATCAAATTAAGAATTCAATTTAGGAGGGAAGAAGTAATCAATTTGGGAATAATGAGAACTTGGAATTCTATCAGTATATATAACAAAGCACAGAACTGTTTTAATTCATATACCGAGAGTGAAGAATAGATATAATTCTTAACTGGTTCAAGTGTTGGACAAGTTTAAAAAAAAAAAAAATCAAAAAATGGTTCGAACAGGTCTCCGGGAATTTTCTTATGGGGCAACTTCCTGGATATGGGATTGGATTAAACGAAGGTTTGCAAGGTAATTTGATAATAGAAAAGGTCTAATATTTGTTTTGGACCAAAACGAGTTAACAATATGACAGATATAATGACGGAAATGGGGCAGTGATATCAATTGTTTTGCTACATTGACAAAAACAGATTTAGTTTAAACAGCAGAAAGTGAGACGTTGAAAATAGTTCTGATGGTAAAGTGGTTTTCCACGATAGTTTTAGTTTTCTGGCAAACAAAGCATATGGTACTAGTGAGCTAGTCTGCAGGAGTATATTTTTTTTCCCCCCCTCAAAATTTTGCCTTTCTGCTTTCGCACATATTGGGGAACAAAAGAAAGAAAATGGCTTGAGAGTTACTTGGATCTCAAAAGTCAAATTCCTTAACACCAAACATGCATATATTACTTGTTACAAAAATAGAATAGGATTACATTAAACAAGACATCGGATACCAAAATAACAGGAACAAGTTGTATGATATATAAATATGATTTATATCCTATACTATTGTGTTTCCAGTAAAAGGGCAATAAGATAAAAAACCAAGAAACTCCGATTTATGAATTCAGAGAGTCATCTGTTTCAAGAAATGGATAGTCAGTGTAGCCAACAACTGGATCGGAGGTAAAGAAAGTTTCTCTATGGTACTTGTTGAGTGGAGCATTTAACTCAAATCTCTTGGGCAAATCTGGATTGGCCAATAACCAACGTCCATATGCAACAAGATCAGCACGATTTTCAGCCACAGCTTTGTTGCCATCTTCCCTATCATAACCACCGGCAACAATGAAAGTACCTTTGAATGCCTCCCTCATTGGCAGAAGACTATCTGCACATTCAGATTTTTCCTCAGGATTTTTCATCCTTGGCTCAACGACGTGACAGTACGAAATCCCGTATTTATTCAAGGCGTCGGCCATGTAAAGGCCTAGAGCTTTTGGATTTGAATCTCCTGATTCCTGGTAATCTGCAAAGGGAGATAGCTTTATGCCAACTCTATCAGCTCCTATTGCATCCGAAACTGCTTCAACTATTTCTAAAGCAAATCTGCAACGGTTGTCCAAAGAGCCTCCATATTGATCTGTTCTATCATTGATTTGGTCTTTCAAGAACTGGTCTATTAGATAACCGTGAGCTCCGTGTATCTCAACCCCATCAAAACCTGCAATTCAAATACCGAATGAGACACAAAAAAATTTCCAGAACAACGCCATTTTTCTTTACCCGAATCCAACAAAAACTTCACCTGCTTCGATGGCATTAATTGCAGAAATTTGAAATGATTGACAATCTCAGGAATTTCTTCCGTCTTTAAACGCCTTGGTTGTGAATATTCTTGGACATCACCACCTTGGGTAGTTAATGGTTTGTCCGTGGATGATATTGGAGCCTTTCCATGTGGATGAGAAGCTTTAAATGACAGCAAAATAAAAGAGATTCTAAGAGGACAATGAAAGCATATTCATTTTGCAACCAAATCACTGCATAAGACAGCAATTTGTGAATCTAAATTCTCAGGTGTAATTCAGTATTAAGAGTGGACTTGCTCATAAAAATTGTATAACCAATCTATTTTCCTCTCTCATTTAGATGAATTTTTTTTCTAATGTCAAAATGCAATTAGATAAAATGTAATTTGGGAAGGAATGGGAGAAGAATTTACCCGAATTACAAGCCCTTCCCACATGAAAAAGCTGGCAAAAGATGATACCGCCCTTTGCATGAACAGCATCTACAATGGGTCAGGCCTCAACTTGTTCCTTTGTCCATATACCGGGTATAAAGGGAAACCTTCAAGAAACCAAAATAATTAGCAAAATTAAACATAAAAAAATGTAGGTATAACTTAATATAAGTAAATCTAATGTCATCAGCACATTTGAAGCATTGAATCAATTGACCATTTGCAGCTGAATTTTATTCGTAACACTTTATAGTGCCTAAATTTCTTCTTATTCAAATATAACGATGGCTAAGTGTTATTTCTTGATTGTAAATAGAGCACAAAAATTTGTCCTAGATGATGATATTATTCTAAATAATAGTCTTATGAACATTGAAGAGCTGACATTTTATTACCCCATATTAGTTCAAGACTTAGCATTCAACTGCTAACTATTCCAAATTGACAGAAAGTAAAAGGTAGTTTAGGCATCGAATTTAAAAAAAAAAAAAAAAGAGTTTAGCAGGAAACTTGTCAAAATCTCATTAGTTTTATCGTGCAAAATGACGGTAACGTTTTCTGTTATTGACGTAAGAGTAGGGTATTGGATAAGAAATGCTATTAAAATTACCCTATGATAGATGTCTCAGAAACTCCTGTGGATCCCGTTATGAGAAGACTACCTTTGGATGTCCTTTGACCGTAATAAAATATTTCATGTGGTTGTGGTAGATTGTCATAAGATCTTAGCCTTCCCATTGGTGCCAAAACAATTCTATATATAATTGAAAAAGATGATTTCTAATTAGTCTTCATAAAAAAAAAAAAAAAGATAATCCTTCCAACAGAAACAAAATTCTACCTAAACTAGAGATTGCAAGGAAAATGACCATTATTACAAAATCGCAACTATGAAATGCGTAGAGGAGGAGTACCTATGAGATAGCTGAAAGTGGCCCAACTTATAAGGAGTCAGTAAAGGGATTGGCTGTTGGGATTGTTCCTCATCTTGCCCATTCTCTACCTTCTTTCCCATTTCTAAATTCTTCAATGTCTCTATTAATCCAAAAGATGAAATGATACAACTAACGAACCAAAACTTTCTTTGTTCTTCTGCTCAGAAATACAAGTGATACAAGGAACTTTTCTGTTATTTATAGATTTTATGCATATGTTAATAAAGCTTGTTTACCAAGTAAATCTTCTTTACCAAGTTTGGTAAGAGTCCCAAAAGTTAGTATTAGTAAATTATTTGTGGAGCCACTTGGGATTAAAAAAATAATTGGGTCATTGAAGTCGTGGCCCATTGGGCAAGTAATTGGCGACTATTCTCTAATTTCGGAGCCCATCAGAAAGGTCGATTCTAGAAGACTTGGGATAGTTCTGGGTTTTGTGGTATTATATTGTGGTCAAAACGACCAAACCATAGCATTACAAAATCGGTCAGATTGTAGGAGTTGCCCGACGCGTTGTTTAGGTCACATATTGTAAAAAATAAATAAAGAAATAGAGCAAATTTATAGACTATGCATAATAAATGAAAAAGTCTATACAAATCAAAGTTTCAGATTTTTCGGAACAATTGTGATTGATAATTATTCTAGCTTTTCTTTCTATAATATTGGTTATGAACTGCATATCATGATCTAAATTGGAGAATTCTTATATGGACTAGGTCTAAACTGCATATCATGAACTAAATTGGGAAATTTTTATATGGATTGGATCTATGACTCGATCTGTGGATCTTGTAGTCTAAAAACAATGTCATCTAAACGTAATAATGCATGCCGATATGAAAAAATGATGTAAGAATGCTGCAACCTCTATTTTAGATGATAAGATTTACATGTGAGGTCATGTACCAGATCCATATAAGAATTTTTCATCCTAAATTTGTACTTTTCCTCAGTCCCTGCATTAGGAAATGATTGGTTGCTGTACCGTTCTTTTTTGGCGAAAATCATTTTACCATTTAAAACTATTTTTAAAATTTATACATTGCCATCTAATTTAAGCTTTTTGCCAAATTGCAATATAAAGTTGAAGAATTGATCTCAATGTCCAATCTCCATTTAGTTGATGGTTAAACTGCGATGCACATGTTTGTCACCTGACCTGATCATGCTGGGGTACTTGTGATTATTTGGCATTTCATCTCTCTTTAAATTTTCCTTTTGATACTCTTTCTTGTGAGAGTTGCGTCACAACACACCTCTGCAACTAACCATCGTTGAATTGCCTACCACCAATAGCTAGCGCTAGCCGTTTTCTTTGACAACAATTTTGACATGTTTTCCTTAATAGTCCTGAGTTCGGCTTCCACTTCATGTAAGCGCTGAGTGAGGTCCTCCCTAGCTTCCTTAGCTTGCTTAAGTTGCCTCGTAGCTTCTGAAAGCTCGAACTCCAACCTACTTATCTCACTATAAGATTAATAGGCTGCATCTCGTCACTCTAGCCGATCTTCCATCTTGGTAGAGAAAACATAAGCCTAAAAAAGAAAAGTAGATTAAGGTTCGGGGAATATTCAAAAAATCAAACTTAAGAATATGATGGGAGGAACTCTCTAGATTGCTAGAGTTTCTCTCCTTCCTTTATGAGAGGTTTCTCTTTCTACTGGTCCTTTAGACTTTCCTCTTTTCTTTTCCCGTATTAACTTCAGCATTAACTCAACAATTATTCTGTTATGAGTACCGCCATTCAGGATATCATTCTTCAAATGCACAATGTGCAATTTGAAGAAGACGAAACTGATCTCATTGATGTAGGTGAAGCAGAAATCAAACAGGGATTAGTAGATTGCTCAAACAGCTGTTTTGGAAGATTCATCACTGACAAAGAGATTAACTTGAGAGGCCTGCGTAATGCCCTGATTAAAGCCTGGAAGTCTCAGCACTTCAAGATTTTTAGAGTCCAGGCCAATCTGTACCAATTCTTCTTTAACTCACAAGAAGCAGCACAAGCAATAATCTCAAGAGGGCCATGGAACATTGAGAACAACCTTCTAATATTAAGAGGTTGGTATCCAGGAATCAAGATAGATCAGGTAGACTTCGACCACACTCATTTCTGGATGAATATCATCGGCTTCCCGAGAGAGATGTACACTAAGGAGGTGGCCCAAAAAATTGCAAAAAATCTCAAAGACGCTTCTGACGTCCAGCTCAAAGAAAAAGGAGAAACAGGTGAGAGGTTCATCAGGATACGAGCCTCAGTAAATGTTAGAAAGCCAATCAGAAGAGTTGTGAGATTAAAGAAAGCAGACTCGGAGGAAGTAATGGCTATTGTTAGATATGAACGCCTTCCCATGCTATGTTTTGGTTGCGGAATAATGGGACATGTAGCAAGAAATTGTAGTAAAACTGCTAATGGTAAGGACCACAGATATGGTATTTGGTTAAGCACTGATTTCATCCCTTCCAATTGCATCTGGAAGATGACGATGAAAGGCGAAGAGCAAGAACCTCCACCTATGGAGGAACCCGGCACCAGCAGTACGGGAATAAGCAATGATGACAACACCATGAAATCAGGAGAATGTGGGGCTCAAGAAACTTCTTTGGTGGCGGAGCAGTCTGTCACACTCCAAGCTGTCATGTCAAACAGTGCACCAATAGAGGAACAATCTTCAAATGGCGGGAAAGTCCTTACTCAGCTAATAAATTACCAGAGTTTGGGCCAGACTGCAAGCCCAACTGAGAAGACAGTTAGTTTCTCTCAACCTAACAGCAATTCTGGAGGTCAAACAACTATGGGCTGGGCTAGTATGCCCAATCAGGAGCCACATTCACAAATGGACCCAGATATGCAGTCCATAAATCCATCAGATAATGGACTGACACATAACTTTGCTCAGCAAAGCACCCAAATCCAGGAGACTAATAGGCCGAAAAGGCAAAGAGCAGAAGAGGATTCTCCACCAGCACAGAACGAAGCAGCTAAAAGATCAAAAATTGCAGAATTGCTTAACAATGCTCCAGACCAAACGGCGGTGTCTGCCTTGCAGCACCGCCGAGAGAAATGAGGGCCTTAGCTTGGAATTGCCGGGGGCTTGGGAACCCCCGAGCAATTCGAGCCTTCAAAGAAATTATGAAGGCGAAAGATCCCGAAATTGTATTCATCTCGGAAACAAAGCTGCAAAGTAGAGAGATGAATAAGGTGAAGTTTAAGTTGGGATTTTGTAATGGCTTTTTTGTTAACAGCAAGAACCGGGGAGGAGGATTAGCTTTATTGTGGAAGGATTGCTTGAATGTAGCAATTCAAAGTTTTTCAATTGGCCACATTGACGCAGTTATCAACTCGGAGGAAGATGCACGTGCATGGAGAATCACTGGCTTCTATGGCCATCCAGTAACCAACCAAAGAGAACATTCCTGGCAATTGATAAGGAGACTGGCGAATGATAGAAATCAAATGGAATGGCTTTGTTTAGGGGACTATAATGAAATCATGGATAGCACAGAAAAATGGGGAGGAAGCAAAAGGAGTTCACAACAGATGGAAGCCTTTAGAAAGGGGGTCGAAGATGCTGGACTAAGAGACTTGGGCTATTCTGGTAACAAATACACGTGGTCAAGGATCACAATTGCTGGAACCAGAATTCTTGAAAGACTTGACAGGGCCCTAGCAAACATTGACTGGTGCCTGAGATTCCCAAATGCAAACGTGGAACACCTAGCAGCCTCATACTCTGATCATGTCCCTATCTTAGTTTCAACGAATGGAAGTAATGCTCAATCCCAACGAAGAAGACGAAGGAGACAAAAGAAGTTTGAAGAGATATGGACCACGCATGAGGATTGTCCAAATATTATCAAGGAGCACTGGAGCAGTTGCAATCAAAGTGTAATTGACAGGTTTGTCAATAACAGTAAAACAGTTCTGGAGGGACTAAGCAGATGGAGCAAAGACAAGTTTGGCAACTTAAAGTCTCAGATCAAAATAGTAAAGGACAAGCTGGGGGCAACTCAATGCAATCCTCTCTGCAACTTAACGATAGACAATGAACTGAAAGGAGAGCTGGATAGATTGCTTGAACTTGAAGAAATGTATTGGAAACAACGGTCGAAAGTGGGATGGCTTAAAGGAGGGGATAGAAATACCAAATTTTTTCATAACAAGGCCAGTCAAAGGAGAAAAAGGAACCACATTGAACGGCTACAAGACTTGGATGGTAATTGGTTGGAATCGGAGGAACAAATTGAAGCTCATGCAAAGGACTTCTTCATGAAGTTATACTCGTCGGAAGCAAGAACATACAACATTCCAATCAGACTGGTGGAAGACAGAATTCCAATGGAAATAAAGGAAGAGCTGGAAAAAGAGTACACGATTGAGGAGATAAAGGAAGCTCTATCCAAAATGCACCCATGGAAGGCTCCAGGCCCGGATGGATTGCACGCAGGCTTCTATCAAACCTACTGGGAGATAGTCGGGGAAGAGGTAATTAATCTAGCACTATTCTTTCTTAATGGCAGCTGCTCTTTGGAAAAAATAAACTCTACAAATATAATCCTCATTCCAAAGGTCAAAAAGCCAATAAACATGTCAGAGTTCCGGCCTATCAGTTTGTGCAATGTCTGCTACAAGATCATATCTAAAGCCCAAGCAAACAGAATCAAGAAAGTATTGCCGTTCATTATTGATGAATCGCAAAGTGCTTTTGTAAAGGAGCGCCTTATAACGGATAATGTGATAGTAGCATTCGAAGTATTCCATTGGATGAAAATGCACAAAGGGGGAAAAAAGTTCTTCAGCTTGAAGTTAGACATGAACAAGGCCTTCGATAGGATTGAATGGGGATACCTAGAAACGATGCTTAGAGATATAGGTTTTCCAGAACCTTTTTGCAAGAGAATAATGCATTGTGTGAATTCAGTGGAGTTCTCTGTCCTTATCAATGGCAGCCCAACAAAACCATTTTTGCCAACTAGGGGATTGAGGCAGGGAGATCCTCTATCTCCCTATCTTTTCATTATCTGCGCTGAAGGTCTGTCAACCATGATCCGTAGAGCAGAAAGAAATGGCATTTGGAATGGCATAAGAATAGGCTTGCAAGGCCCTTCTATTAGTCACTTGCTTTTCGCGGATGACTGTCTCTTATTTGCCGAAATGGAGGATCAGAACATAAGGCAAGTGCTGAATATCTTGGGCGATTATGGGAGACTTTCAGGCCAAAAAATTAACTTTCTCAAATCCAGGGTCTATTGCAGCTTCAATACCCACCCCACAGAACAGGAAGAATTATCTGAAATGCTTGGAGTGAAATTGGATGATGGGAAAGGGATTTACTTGGGACTGCCCTATATGATAGGAAGATCGAAAAAAGAAATCTTTCAAGCAATCAAAGACAAAGTTAGAAAGAAATTGAAGGGTTGGAAAGAGAAAAATCTGTCCCAAGCTGGGAAGGAAATACTGATCAAAGCAGTAGCACAAGCCACCCCAACCTATATGATGACCTGTTTCAAGGTGTCTAAGGCCATAACTGGTGAACTAAAATCATTAATAAAAAATTTTTGGTGGGGACAAAAAGCAGATGAAAGGAAGATACATTGGCTCAGTTGGGACAAACTTTGTCGAAAGAAAGCCTTAGGAGGACTTGGCTTCAGGGATATGGAGGCTTTTAACTTAGCAATGCTTGCTAAACAAGGGTGGAGAATATTGAAGAATCTGGACTCCCTCTCCTCAAGGCTACTCAAAGCCAGATACTTTCCTAAAGGTGATTTCATGTCAGCTAAAGTTGGATCATCCCCATCATTCATTTGGAGAAGCATTGTGGATGCTAGGCTCCTGCTAACACATGGAATTCGATGGAGAATAGGAGATGGCAAGGAAATTAGTATCTGGGAAGATCCTTGGATACCAATAGAATATACTTTCAAGCCAGTACCTCTTAAGAAAAACCTATGGCCGGATGCTAAAGTCTGTGACCTTATAAATTTTGAATCTGGATGCTGGAAAAATCAACTGCTAGAGGGCCTCTTCATGCAGCATGAAATTGAGGAAATCAAAAAAATCCCTCTGACTCCATGGGGGGAAAGTGATGAGCTGGTATGGCACTTTTCTAGAGACGGAGTCTTCAATGTTAAAACAGCACACCATCTAGCAATAAAACTGAAGCAAAATGAGGAGCATAAGGCGGAATCATCTGATCCTTCTAAAGAAAAAAGATATTGGAACAAGCTATGGAGTTTGAACATACCTCCCAGGGTGAAAGTCTTCCTTTGGAAAGCAAGCCACCAAATCCTGCCTACAGGCCAAAACATGCAAGCAAGAATAAAGAGCTTTAATGCAAAGTGTGTTAGGTGTGGTGTTCTTATGGAAACAGACAGACACATTTTCTTTGAATGCGCAGGAGCTAGGAAAGTTTGGAAGGATTCGGGATTATTCCCAAAACCTGCACAAGGAGCCTTTATGAATTTCAAAGATTGGTTTGAGGATCTCATGGACTCAATGGACAAGCAACATACTGAGCTTATAGCAGTTCTTGCATGGTTAATATGGAAATCCAGGAATGAAGCAGTCTTTGAAGGTTCAGAGAGAGGATCAAGCTGGATCTACTCGTATGGGCTGAAACTAATGCATGAATTTCAAGCTGTACATCAGATAAAGGAAGTATCCAAATGCTATCAGGAAGACCCCATTGCTGATAGTATATGGAAGCCTCCGCCAGAAGGATTTCTTAAACTTAATGTGGATGGAGCATATAAGAAGGAAGAGGCAGGCATAGGAGTGGTAGTAAGAAATGCATCTGGAGAAATTGATGCTGTAATGGCAGAAAACATCGCACAAGGCGTAAGTGCTGAACATGTGGAATCTATAGCTTTCTTGAGGGCGCTTCATTTTGCAAAGGATAACGATATTACTCACCTGGTAGTTGAAGGAGATGCCTTAAATATCATTAACAGAATCAAAAACCACAAGTATGATCTTTCAAGCACAGGCCTCATCGTGCAACGCATCAAAGACATGGCAAAGGATTTCTCTAACATAAAGTTTCAGTATACCAAAAGAAAAGCCAACGTTCCAGCACACAGGGCTGCGAATTTGGCCCTTTATTTTCATGGTTGTAAAATTTGGTATACTAACTTCCCACATGATGTAATGCAGGCTGTATTCTCTGATTTACATTAATGAAATCTTTGCCTCTAAAAAAAAAAAAATTATAACATCAAAAAAAAAAAAGAATATGATGGGAAATTCCTTAATATAGCCATAGAAACAGAGAAATGACATAGGAGGTTAATGACTGAAAAGCCTTAGGCATGTGTCTCATTCTGAGGCAAAACAAATTTCAACAGCCATTTTTTGGCCACGTTATAGTTGGCCGAGCGGTTATTGATATCCAAGGTCCACTTGGGGTAGAATTGAAAGGCAGGAATCATAGAGTCTTAAAAAGGCAAGCTTAAGGATGGAACTAGATTGAAGTTCCACAAGGAGCCGCCTATGGGTTTGTTGGAAGAGAAAAATTCTGACTGGTATTTGCATGTGATCCTCTATAGAAGATAGTGGAAGTATCTATGGAAGACATTTGTTCTAGAGACTTTCTTTTACAAGACGAGGAAGAATCAACCATATTAAGATATAAATTGATATTGCTAAAAAAGAAAAATTTGTGAAAAAGATTAGAGGTAATCAACCTCAAAGGAGTCTCTAATATTTATAACTGGTTTGAAGATTAACCGTTACCAATTGAGAAATCATGAAGAATAGTTAACACGACAATTAATAGGAATATGAGGGAATGTGACACTAAAAATTCAAACCCACTCATTACATGGTAACTGATCAGTGTAAGTGACATTTTGTGTTTAGGCGGCAAAATAGAAACAAACAATAACAATTGTAAGTATTCAACTCTTCAAATAGAGTTGCTTTTTCCAAACAAGATTGATTATACATGTCCGCCAATTAACTCTCAACTTCAACATAAGAGCTTCGCCCATTTTAAGCATGGCCTTGTCCTATAAAAGACCATAGATGGAGATAGGCGGGTGTAAAGCTGCTGAGCTAAGTACTGCCAAGGTCTTATCCTAAAGTCATCTCGAAAGTTTGAAAGTGTGCCTTGAAAGCATCATTTAAGGGATTTAATTGAAATGATTGTTTAAGTACCATATTAGGTAAGCCTTGTTGGGTTAATCAAGCACCTCGAGGTCTCATCCCTAGGTCGATTTGATTAGTTAAAATTTTCAGACTAGGGCCTTCACCCCAGTTTCCTTTTCTCCCCCCATCAAAATTATCCTCTATCAGTTTCAAATCTAGTGATAATTTCAACCAATTCGTTTTGTACATCCATAAGGTGGTGAAAATCGCTCATTCCAACTATGTTTAATAGGATTTTTTTTTTTTTTTGCCGAAGATGAAGAGTGTGTAAAGATCTTCCTAAGAGTACAATAGAACAGATATCAAAGAGATATTACAAGCCTCGGTAAGAAAAGATGGTAATACATTTATAAGTTTCCTGAGCACAAAATAATGTCCGAGCAAGTATTATTTAAAATTTTCTCCTAACAAGGTACACTCAAGCGGGCACCTTGTCTTTTCCTTACATGAGCAGTTGATTTTAGCCAATTGGTTCGCTCAACCAGTTTGGTCAACCAGTTCAATTGCGTATTTGTGTTAATAGTTTAACATTGGAAGTTCATTTGAACAGTATCTCACCAAAGTTATCAATAAGAATTCATTAGAAGAAGACTCAATTGTTAGTTAGAAATCGCAAAGAAAGTTGTGTACATTGTTCAAAACAAAAAGAATTCGGCATACAAAGACATTGAGAAGAATGCAAAGAAAAATAATATGCTTCTTACTTCATGGAGTACAAATAGAGTACAGTGTACATGTTACAAAGTTCATGACTAGTCTTTTACATCAAAAAGAGACTACTTTCTTCTTTTCTCATGCTCGATATTCTTCAACCTTAGTGGCAAAGAAGCTATAACAAATGTCCTTCAGACGAAGAGCTAGTGACAAGTTGACCAGAGTGCCAATGCCCAACAGAAAGAAAAAGAAAAGAAAAACCCAAAAGGTCTGATGATTGGAAATAGCAAGGACAACTGGACTCTTGAAGGACTTTTAGTTTTAGTATTGGGAGGTCGAGGGTTTCTCTCCAATCCCGAAGCCAGCATGCCCTACTATTGCTACCCGACCTTGGGTAGCATTTGGGAAGATGCAAATTCGCCCTTAGCCTAGTACGTTGGAAGCAACTACCACAAAATTTCAAGCTACATCAATGAGCTTTCGCCCAACTCAGATGGGCCTGATGTAATGGAAGACGTGAAGCTTTGCAATCAAAGATAATAGAAAACATGAAACCTCTGTGACTGAGTAACTCTGGCAAACTAGAGAAATATTCTTCTATACTCATCTTTCTTCGAAGTACTCTCAAGAGGAGACATATCTCATGACTTTGAAACATTTTCATGGTAAAGTGAGGAAATAGATTAAAATTCTTACATATTTATGGGAGAATATGAGGAAGTTGAAATGACAACTTTGAAGGGACACAATGCTTCAATTCTGATTTTCTGAAATCAAAAAATTCGGATGCAGATTTCCCTCGAAAAATGAAACGGTTCCTTGATTCTCTACAGTTGCCATTTACTATCATTTATTGATGGTTCCATTTTGTCTTCATCTAAGGAAGACTAAGAGCTAGGATGCAATTGTAGTTATCAGGCATTCTATTCGAGCTCGAGGGCAAGTGAAGAGGCTGATTATTAATGACCTAAGACCTAGAAACAAAATTATATTGGGATAGTCCAAACGTTAAGGCCCAATATTCCAAAATCATGCTCCCAGAATAGGAAGCCCAATTTTCGTTTAATGGCCCAAGAATAATTAGAAATCTATCCTTGAATGTTGTCTTATCTTAAAATCAATCTCTGATCTGATCTCTTTAGTTCGGTTCTACACTAGGTGGACTAGATGGTCACCTTGGATGTCTATTAATGTCCATTGCAAGAGCTCTTTCAAGCCTTAACAAGCCAAACCGAACTAACAAGCTTGTAAGCTTTCATAACGGCCTAAGATGGGGATTATGAATAGCAGGAAATGAACTTGCTATGACCTGGCATAGGAATTAATGTGCCTAACATCAAAAAAGTAGGGGAAAAATAAAGCAATATTCAAGGTGATCAACTCTTTGTTCCACCAGTGTTCTTAACATCTTGTGAGTACTATGAATTTTGTGCAAGAGATGAAACCATTGTGCTAAATATTGTTTCACCTACTCTAGTGCTTATATAACTGTAATTATTCATGCTGTCATATGCAATGGTAACATGTTTGAATTGATCAAGTGCTACAAGTCCTTTGCTCGCTCAAATTTTAGCAGCAAAGAAAGCTACTTTTTTTAGTAGAAAATTTCCAATACCATAGGATAATTGATGAAGTGATGCACTTGCTATTGTCTAGGTGGTTCTTGATACATGAGAAGACTAATTCATTAATAATTCCACACTACATCAATGGCTTAACACTATATGATGTGACTAATTCAATTGAAGGGTATCATTAACATAAAGATTTAACTAAAAACTCACTACAAGAAAAAAGATCATTAGTGACGACAATTTTTAGTGACAACATAATCTAGTCACTAAAGATCAATTTCTGTGACAACAAAAATCTTGTCACAATATTTATGCATCTTCAGTGACAACATCAAAATGTCGTCACTGATGGCATCCCTCCATCTGGCGCCAATTTGTATCACTGACAAGAGTTAAATGTTGTCACTAAATACAAAGTCTATAGTGACAACATTCTTCGAGTTGTCACTGAAAATTTGTTGAAGAGATTAGCGACAAGGCTTGTTGTCACTGATGATAACAATACATTAATAACAATACTTGTCGTCACTGAAACAATGCCCTATTTTTGACAACTAAACACGTTGTCACTAAAACTCAATTTTTTTTTACAACATTTTGAAAGTTGTCACTAAAACATTTCTATGGTATTAGTGACAACATTAATCGTCACTGAATGTTTAACAATTTCTGACAACAACAAGAAGTTGTCACTAAACAAGAACATTATTTTAAACAAATTATACAAGTTATATCTAAAGTATTAGTGAACACTTATGTCGTCACTGAACGTATAATATTTTCTGACGAGAACAATATGTTGTCACTAAAACTATATTTTCTTTGACAACTTATAGAAGTTGTCACTAAAATATATCAATTACTTTAGTGATAACATATGTTGTCATAGATGCTCCACCTTTTCTAACAACTTTCTTATATTGTCACTAAATATGTGTAAGGAATTAGTAACAACAGGTGTGGTCACCGAGGTCCATTTGGTTGGATGTAAAATATTTTCCTTACAAAATTACTTTTCTAGGAAAACATTTTAGATGGAACATGCTATTCCCTACAAATTTTCGGTGTTTGGATGACAATGTGAAAATCTTTTAATATAGAACCTTTTTGGTGTTTTTTAATTTTTATTTTTGTTAATATGAGTTAAAAAGACTAGCAACAATTATAATTAATTTTTGACAAGTAATTAGAGTTAACTATATATTATTTTGTTTATAATTAATCTTTAAAAAATAATGGTAAAATATATATAACTATAATTATATTACTGTGGAGTCCAATATAGTTAAAAAAAATTAATTGATAAGAATTAAAAACAAAAATTAGTATGATAATTGAAGTTAGAAAAGTAGGTATTTAATTGAACTCTTAAGAAAATAACTCACACACATTAAGAATGTAAGTTATTTTCATCCAAGGAGAGAAAAATTAAAAAATATTTTATACAAAAAAATATTTTCTTGTATTTGGCACTAAAGAAAATTCTAAAAACTATTTTTCAAAAAAATATTTTCATTCCAAACAAGCAAACTCTAAATCGGTAATGTTTTTTGACAACAAAAATAAGTTGCCACTACATATGTATTATTTTGTAAATAAGCTGAATTTATATCTAAGGTATTATTGACAACCTATGTTGTCACTGAACGTATAATATTTTTTGACAACTTCTTTGTTGTCACTGAAAGCTTTTTTAACTTTTTTTTCACTGACAACGTCCCTAAGTCAGTCACTCAATATTGAAAAAAAAAAAAAAGAAAGCTTTTCACTGACAACTTCCAAGTCGTCACTGACTGTATTGGAAAAAAAAAAATCCCTTCTTGCATACTTTTGAGGGGAGTAGTATCTCTGCCATCCTCAATGTCTCCACTCTCCCTCTAAAATTTTTCACCAAAAATCAAATTCCTTCCTCAATATTTCCGCCCTTCCTCTCTTCCTTGGCCCTCCTTCCCCTTTCTCTTTTCCTCTGTCTTCCTCACTTCCCTTCCAAATTCCACAACTTTCAATTCTTCCTTTCTTTTTGCGATTCAGCTATGGAAAGGCAAAGTGGAGAAGAGGGAGATCGGTACAGTAATAGCCGGACACCCACTATCACTTTAATAGCACCAAATACTCTCGAGGTGAGCCCCCTTATCCTTCCTAGTTCCTCCTATTTCTCCTCCAGCAGTTATGAAAACCACCACCATTACCACTATCCCACCACCACTGTAGCCCTAACAATTTAAATATTAGTACTTTTGCAAATAATTGTTGTGTTGGAGGTGGTGGAGCTCGTGACTACCATCGGGCATTCGATTGTCATCCCCGCTGTCCTGGCGAAAGTGGTGGAGACAGTACCCGTGGCACTGGAGGTGGAGGGTTTAGTTCGGGTTATCCGATGGCTCGGCTTTCTGGGCACAAATGTGCCTACTCTTACTTTGATAGCAGAGGGTCTCCTAAAGGTAAGCTTGAGATGTTTGTTATCACTTGTAATCTAAGCTTTCATTTTCTAGTTTTTTCTGGGATTTTTTTGGGTCGTTTTTTTACAATGCACTACGTAGTCCAAGTAAATAATTCTGTCATATCTGACAAATAGACCTACAGATATATAGATAGTACATTTGATATTTCTCAGAAGTAAATGGCAAAGTGTAAAAATTCATAGCAATACAATGAACGAAATAGAGTGTTATACAACTGCAGTTTTTCTGCAATACAAAGCTAAGATCTTTATTCTTCTCGATGATTTAAAAGTACATTTTTGCCAGAATGAACTTACCACCATGGCATATTCCACTAATATTCTGGCAAGTGGATGATTATACACAGGCAAATGAGCTTTATGGTTGACTTTGACATTAAGCTCTGAGGCAAAAGTAAACATACAAGTAACTCCCAATCTAGATTTTCCAAGCAAAGTGAGACATTGAGTCAAGTACTTGTACTGACGTTTATAGGAAAACCATATGCAATGGAATTATTTTCTCTAGTTCTTAAAGCACAGAGCCTAATAGAAATGCTATAGTTGAATGATTAAATGTCATTGAAAGAACAAATAAAAACAAAAGGAAAAATGCAAAAGTATTTATGAAGGGAGAAATTACCAGGTTGTTGAAAGCAGTTAAAACCACCAGACTGTCTTATGTGTCTGCAAGAGGAGAGAATGAAGATATCGGAGTTGCAACAGCTAAAATAGAGTGCAATAAAAAAAAAAGCATAGAACTATAAAAGCATCCATGTCAGATATGACAGAATTATTTACTTGTAATCTAATCTTCCTAGCCTTTCTCTTTCATCTTTTACAATGCACTACGTACCTATATCCATCCATGTCCACAACATTCCTTTACTTACCAACTGCCACATAAGAGGTCAACGGAATATTCTTAAACTTTGTGGTTACAAAAAGTCCTAAACCTTTTTAGAGGAACAAAAAGCCTCAAATGTGAACAAAAAATCGTAAAACCAACAATATTCGTAAACTAATTTATGAAAACAAAAATGAATTTCATAAGAGCATAAAGACTTGGTTTACCTGTAATGCACAGATACAATCACGTAGAGTAGCCTAGAGCTACTGGAATTTCTCCTTGAAAATGAAAGGATGCAAATTTACAAATACTTTAGGTGCCCCTGATTGAACTGAGTAATTAAGGCACCAAAAAAGTCAAAAGCTTCGTGAGGTTGTACTAAGTAATCATGGCCCATGATTGAGGACCGAAGACAATAATGTACTAGTATTAGTTATCTAGTGTGTGTTGTGCTTGTGCTTAATAAGTAGGGATTTTTAGGTGTACTGCATGCTGACATCCACTTCGAGTTGTATGTATTGCATGTCCGAGGTGCTGTTATACCAACAAAATGCTGACATCCACTTCTAGTTGTGTGTGTTTTTATGTTTAAATGGGGTACGTATTTTCCCTCCTTCACGGTTCCAGGTCGTATCTCCTATGTGACTATACCCATGAAGTGACAAATCAGTCTACACTCTATAGTTAGTACTTCATTTGGGGTGAATATGCCTAATTTGTTGAATATTTCAATTAGCTATTTTTAGAATTTCTTGCTTAATTTCTTGGTGAAGTATTATTTGTTACAAGTTGGGATGTTTGGTTTTGTGGCCATGGCAATGCCCTCCCTTCTTTGCTAATTTATTTTTTCATGTATTATCTGAGCCTTTCTCTAGCTATAAGCTAATGCCATAGTTAGTGTGTGTTGTGTGTTAGAGAGATTATCTATTGGGATTTTATTTGGCATGATGAATATTGCTCCAGTAGTATACAAATCATCAAAACCAATGCTTTCCCTGTTTCTCTTTTACTGGTAGTTTTTTTCCTTGCTTCAAATTTCTACTATTTATGTCACGTAAAACATGTTAATTATGACTACATGCTTGGCTGGATAATGATGGTGCTTTTGCTACTGTTTGTTTAGATGTCAAATTATTCTATCCTTCTTTAAATCATAGTGCACTTCCTTTGGACAAGCTGGAACATGGGAAGAGAAGATGTTAAACAAATGGGCAAGTGATGGACTAACGGTCAGAAAATGTAGTAGTTTAGATTTTCCTTGTCCTTCTTTGTTCTATGGGAGGATGTAGCTTTATCAACTGGAAAAGCTTCCAGTTATTTGTTCTAGTTTTTCGGTCTCTTCAATGCCATGGGTTATCTTTTTCTTCTTGCCTAGCCAAACATATGTGCTAGAGATAATATATAACTAATACTTTTTATATACTAATTTAGATGCTAATGCCAATAGAATATCAATTGCGTTATTCTCTTGGAACTTTAATATCAGATTGAAGGTGGATTGGGGCAACTGCCTTGAGAATTAGATCATCACTCATTTTTGTATTTTCTGTTAAGTGAAGTGGTGAGTAGGTTGTAAATTAATATCATCAACTTGAGAGTCTTTTGGGTTAAGTATGATAGCAATCTGACATCAATAGAGTATCCCTTCTTTCTCTCTTTTTTTCAATCAAAGACATCCATAGAGTTACTCAAAAACAAGTATAATTACACATCATTGTCATTGACATTGTTTGGATTATTTCAAGTTTGTTTATGGAGGACTATTTGCCTGCAGAACTTATAGAGCATTAAGGATATGGATCAGTTTTTTACTAGTAATCTTGAGGCATAGAGATCAAGTTTGCATAATTTTTAAATTAGTTTTTATAGGATCTTGGCTATTTTGAAAGCATAAAGATCAATAAGTCAAAGTACTTTAAGGCATTAGCATGGAAGCTGTTGTTATAAATTAATGACACTCTATGATCTCAATGATAAATTTAAGCAAACTGTGCTACTAGCTTTTTAAATTTCTGTTAGTCAATGTGGTCGCTTTTCATTTATTTCCAAAGGTATAAGATAATTGTTTTAGTTATTTTGCTATTTCCAATGATTTAATATTACTACCACTTGACTGGCCTGGTACTGCCTTCTTTTTTGATATTTAAAGGATTTTTTTTGGCCCTCCAAAAGGTCTACAATCAACACTTGATGAAGTTTTGAATATTTCTTTGGTTTCTTTTTGTTCCTATATTTAAGCTTAGTTCTTTAAATAGATATTTTGTCTTTATTTTTTCATTATTTTAGTTGGAGTTCTATTTTGTTCCATGGATCTATATTCTTTTGGATGTTAAGAATCATTGCAAGAAAAGAAAAAAGGTATTCACCCTTTAAGGCTACTTTAAATCCTTTAAAATGCTCACCTTGTCATTGCAGATGCTAAATTTGTTAAGATGTTTTTCAGTAGACATGTTAAGTTCGTCTGGTACTTTTTTTGACAATTCCTAATCAATGAACAGGGTTTTATAGAGCTTGAACATCTTTTTCTTTTCTTGGAGTAACTATTTTTCCTGTTCTGGGACTAATATCTTGCCCATAATATGTTAGATAGATTGTCTGATTGATTTGGTCTACTTGCTTTTTGAAACATTGGAACAGGTGAAATTGAAAAGTAGTACTGATTGAAAGCGTTGAACAGTGAAAGCTTTTTGAAACATTGAGACAGGTGAAAAGTTTTGGCTAGTGAATAATTTGATAGCCTTTTATGCATATATTTAAGCTTTTTGTAATTTCAGAAATGCGTATTTGTTTGTTGTGTTTAAACAAATACTAATGTTTATAGTTTGAATGAATTATTGTAGGTGCCAAAACTAGCCAATACCCAATTACATTTGCAATCTGAATTACTTGGCATCCATATCTCATAGGAGGTGATTTTCTTCCTCTTCTCTAGTTTAATTTCTTCCATATTACTAATCTTTCATATCCTTTTCAGCTGTGATGGTAACCTCTTTTTCTCCTATCTCTATTTTGTTGAAGAATGCTTGAAAGTTTTGTTTTCTCATATTTTTTCCTGATGTCCTATTTTATATATTGCATATAGATAAGATGGTTTTTCATTTTTCAAATTTCATGTACTTTCTACCTTTGTAGGTTGGCCTATTGAACTTGGAAAGTGAGGAATTTGTCAAGAAAGCAGTAGAAAAAACTCAAGTCAGTCTGCAGGTAAATAAGTTTCATATA
This sequence comes from Mitragyna speciosa, assembly GCA_024721245.1. Taxonomy (NCBI): domain Eukaryota; kingdom Viridiplantae; phylum Streptophyta; class Magnoliopsida; order Gentianales; family Rubiaceae; genus Mitragyna; species Mitragyna speciosa. Next base: position 3,333,497 of record CM045568.1, read on the forward strand.
TTAAGTTTTCAAACATGTTAATCTATGTCCACCATTTCTTATTCACTTTTTGTGTTTTTTCAGTTTCTATGTTTTGAAGGAACTTTTACATTGTTCATTCCATTGTTGTCAATCCCTCCCATTACCTGATTAGTTTTGTACTAGTCTGACAGCAGCTTGTATGCTAAAATTCCATTCTAAAGTGCTGTCTTTGTGGATCACTCAGTAGTCTAGGAACTTTAGTATGATAGTTGCCAAGGCTTTGAGTTTACAACGAAAAAGCACTAGCTTACCAACTATAACTGAAGTGACTGGATGATGAAACATATGGAAGTATCAAAATTTGATCATAAAATACTTTGATTTTTGAGTTTTTATTCCACCATCTTGATATCTGTGCTATGTGATGTCCTTAAGTTACATGAAGGAATGAAATCTATCAACTAAAGTTGAACATAGGATATATGAAGCCATTTGAAAATAAGTTGCAGTCTCAAAACTATAAAATGCAACAAAAAAAAATGGGTACTAAAGGTGATTTGGGAAGTCATTTCCAAAAGTTTGCACGTGAAATTAGTAGCTTATCATTTTGGGAGACCAAAACAAGTAATTTTTCTTCACCTTATACCCAGTGGAGCATCTGTATCCTATAAGCTTGTCATAAGTTACACCCTATCACGTAATGTTGATATATAGAATTGCAATCAAGCAGTTGAATTGGGCTTCTTTGAATACATGGTTCTCTTGAATTAAGCTCAAGTCAATGCACAAAAAAAAAAAAAAAAAAGAAAAAAAGATTGCAACTTTAGTATTTCTTTTGAGTTTCTTGGATGTTCTCTTGGTTCATTAAAACCAGGGATTTAAAGGGTAGGTGTTTGTCAAAAAATTGATCTTATTAACTTGCATGTGATGCCAAAAGTTCTTTCCCAAACTCAAGTGTCCTCATGCATCCACCTCTTTGAAAAGATAACTGTTATTTGACAAGATTCAATGGGATTTTGTCCACCAACTTTATTGAGCATTGTTCTTTTCAGAACCATCCATTTCCAGATGCTTTCTTATTTTCATTCAATTTCATCTCAAAGTCAGTGGCCAACAGTGTACTTTATTTTTGTAGTTTAAGATTGTGTGGGTGTACTTATAACTTGTCCATTTTTTTAAAAGGCTTTCAATTTATGCTGTTACACATGATGTAGAACACAAGTTGAGAAATAAACTTCTAAAATATTAAAAGCTTATGTTCTTATACGCTTTTTATTTCTTTATTTGTTGAATTTGTTTAATCTTTAATTTTAACTTTGCTGTTAAGTAGTGACATAAATGCCCATTCAGAAAATGGAAAGCAGATTGGCAAGGTTGGTGGAGGTGACAAAGTTTCAATTGAAACAGAGATTGTTCAATATGCTAGTTGACAATAAGGGATGTTTAAAGTTGTTGTGTATCTTTCTTTGGTTGCTTTTGTCAAAACTTAGTTATTGAGATATTTAGATTGACTTGATGTTATTTTGTAATGCTATAGAGTGTTTAGGCAGAGTACTACCTTATTGCCTTATAGTTCTGACTTTTTTATTTTCTTTATATTTTCTTTTGTGCATCGAAGGAATGTATTGTAGAAATGCTGTATTAAGTGACTTTTGTACATTTTTGGATATTATGTTTGGTAATTGAAGGGATGGCATTTTTATATATCTTAGTATAGATGATATTGTGATTAATTTGTGATATTGGTAAAATTTTATTCCTGATGGGTGATAATCAGTGATGACTTATTATATTAGTGATGATAATAGATTGTTAAATAAATTATCAGTGATGACAATCATTCAAAAATGCATTAGTGATGATACTCCTTTGTCATTCAATATGAAAAGCATTAGTGACGACAAAGCTGTGTTTTTGAATAGGCAAGATATCAGTGATGGCGGAAGTCGTCACTGAAGAAAGTATCAGTGACAAGAAAATTTTGTCATAGAATATTTAGCCCACATTGAAGTGTTAGTGATGACTTAGAATTGTCATTGAATAGTAAGTTCAGTGATAAGAAGTATTTGTCATAGAATATTTAGCTAAAGCATTAGTAATGACTTAATGTTATCATTGAATTGTAAGTTATCTATGACGACTATAGTTGTCACTAAATATCTAATCAGTGAATTAGGCAAACCGGTAAAAGTACATTATTAGTGACGACATGATTTTGTCAAAGAATCGATAACTTATTAGTGACGACCCATGTTGTCACTAACTAGTTGGATAAATAGTGACAACTACTTATTAATTTCTCTTCACAAATTTCCTCATTATTAGTGACAACAAATGTTGTCACAAAAAGTTATGTATTTAGTGACGACTTTATCCTTGACATTATTTACATTTAGTGACGGTCTTTTACTGACGACTCAGTGGCGACATATTTCTTGTCAATAAACATTATTAGTGACGACTTTTCATTTTTCAGTGACAACTTCTTGTTGTCACTGATGATGATTTTTCTTGTAGTGACTATTTGGTAAGGGGATGAGGGGGAAGGAAAAAAAGGAAAAAAAAAAAAAAAAGAGGACCTCAGGCTGCAGGTTTTGCGGCCAGCCTCTACTAGTCTACTTAGAGAATAACATATGATAAGAATTAAGTAAATATTGCATTTTGTACCTTTGGATATAAGATTAATTTTCACTTAGCAATTCAAACTTTAATTCAAGATGACTTAAACTCTTACCAAATCTTATTTACACTTTGAAATCTGTAACCTATTCCATTTTGCACCCTAAACTCTTTAACACATTCCATTTTTTACTCTAAACTTTATAACTCATCATACATTAGTTAAATTAATATCTATATTTATAATATCAATGTTCTCTCTTACCACCACCCCTTGTTAAATTTCATTGAATTTGATGGTGGCATAATTAATGAGGGCCAATTCTATTGTGGATTCGGTCCACATAGACACAATCACTATAAGAAAAATAGCATTTTGTGACAACACAAAGTCATCACAGAAACCCAAAAAGTTGTCACTGTAAGCTACAGTAATAACTTTTCCTGATGTCACAAGGTTGTCACAAATTCTATGTCACTAAAGGGTCATTGTGACGACCTTAAGAATGTCGTCACAAATGCACAGTCATTAATGACAAGGCAAAAGTCGTCACAAAAGTACACTCATCAGTGACAAGGAAAAAGTCATCACAAATTGTTAACACTTCGTGACGACTTTTCTTGTCACAAATTCGTCTATAATTTTGTCATAAATATAAGAAAGGTCGTCACAAATATTACTCAATAGTGATGACTTGTTCTTGTCACTATAGTATTGTTCATTAGTGACAAGAATTCTTGTCACTAATGAAATTTGCACTTAGTGACAACATTAATAATGTCATCACAGAAGCATGGCATCAGTGATGACATTAGTAATGTTGTCATAAAAACATAACATTAATGAAATTTGCACTTAGTGACAACATTGGTAGTGTTGTCACAAAAGCATGACATCAGTGACAAATTCTTGTCACTGATGGAACTTCTTGTTAGTACGAGTATCATTTTGTGACGACTTTTCTTGTCACTTATTCGCCTGTACTTTTGTTATATAAAATGCAAAAATCACCACAAATATTAACTTAACAGTAACACTAAAAAATTACAGCTCGACTAATGCCACAATGGATACTAATATGAACTTATATATGGGTATATATATGTAAATCCATCAATACATCAACCATAATATTTATAAAACTAACATTGATTCAAGTACCAGTGTCATTATCTATCCTAAATCCAAAAGAATGTACTACATGTAAGGAAAAGACAAAATATAAAGCAGCAACATCTTCAAATTGAAGCCATCTTCAAGTTCACATCCAAAAGCTAACTTTTTTTGAATTCCTCATCACCATTTATCAGCATTGTACTGCAGTTTAAATGTAATACAAAGGATAAGAAAGTAAACAAAAGAAACTATACAAACAAAAAAGCAAACAAATGAACAGGAAGAACATAATCAACATGAGCACTTTAAGAAAATCAAAGACAACAATCTCTCACTTTTACCCACTCCTTCCCTATAGCTTCAGCACCATATCACTGTCTAGTTTTGTTCCTATAAAAAAATTAAAAAATAAAAACTTTTGAAAGAGAGAAGCAAATAAGAACCAAACCAATTGCCAAGTCCTTTTCGGCTAATTATTGCCTGATGCTTGCTTATAGAACTTCATTCAAATAGCACTACTTGAATTAGTTTTGCACTAATTTGGAGAACAATTACTGTAGTAAAGGAAAAGTTATAGAAGTTTTTCTCGTTATTCGAATGTCCAAAAGTGTTAAAAGCTATTATTATATTAAAACAAAATATAAGTGCTAAAAGAAGATCCTATTTTTCTAGTGATGAGTCTAGAGCAAACACAAAAATTCTTTAGTTTAGCATGATGAATAATGGCTCAAATCGAGGCCATCAAGGATAGGCAACATGCTAAACAAAAGGAGCAAAATGAATCGTCTTTAAAGACTGCATGATCTTTGCAGCAGTACTTTGAAATCACAAAATGCATGTGAATATCTTTAATGGGACAAATACCATACAGATGAAATTAAGAATAGAAACAAAGCTATCAACATTTAAATCCTACTTATTGCTGTGAATCTTTTTTTTACAGCATTTTAAACAAATTGCATCAAGATCCATTTGCATTTTATACTTGTACTATTTAAATCCTACTTACAGAAATCAAAGAGATTAAAAAAATAAGCAAACACCTAATTCAAGTCAAGTCACATTGTATATCAACAACAACTAATGTGAAGTCACTTGCTCTTGCTCCTAGAAAGTCACTTATTAGGCAGCATGGCATTTTAGAAACACCATTAGGAGTTTCTTATTTCATGAATTAAGCTCTCTAATGTAGACACTATAGAGTGGGAAGAATAGCATTAAGGTGAGGAAAATAAGTGAAATAACAATAGCACACCTGACTGGCATATCTAGGCACAAAAAATAGGAGCAAAAAAATTTAGTTAGGAACAAAAATAGCATAAGTTGTTGGAAAGGCAGCACATGCACGACACAAAGAACATTTCATGGGCCAGTAAATGACAAACCTGAAATTATAAGTGCTATGGAAAGCTTTTCGAACAAAAGAAGCAAGTCAAGCCTGCAAACCAGTTAAACACAACTTATTAACAAATTTACAGTTAAACACATAAACGGATAGCAGGAGATAAAGTAGTTGAAAAACAAAGATGACGAACAACAATGGTACACATGAAAGAATAAAAAAAAATCAAAGAAGAAACCAAATCTTTATTTCTTTTTTAGAAAATCAGTATCAACGAAATTAAGGTCATTTTAAAGTTAAAGGCTAACTTGTGAACATAAATGAAGAATTGTCACTAAATTCAGAATGCCTGACAAAAATTATTGAAGAAACAATATAGTTCGATTGTTAAAAATGTTCTAATTTCATGTCTTAGTTTAAGTAAAGCATAGCACGCAAGGAGCTAGATAACAAAAGCAAACTCAAACGAATGGAAGGCAAATATTTTTCTTGCAAGAAAATGATATTCTTTAGGATGATGAAGTGATGTTTAAATAGCAAGCAAACATTAATAACGTCAATGGTATGCCACAAAGTAAAAGGGGAAAAGAAATATGTAGAATATAGGGTTAAGTAGTAACTCCAAATAATTGGATTAGAACTTACCTCCAGGAACATTGTAGTCCAACTTCTGCAAGAGAAATTAAGATAAAAACAAAGAAATACGAATACTCAAAAAAGCATATTTTCCGAATATAGCAAAGCAAGATACGTAAAAATTGATTCTTGCTATATTTTGATATTTAACTAGAAAAGGAAAAGGAAAAGGAGGAATGGAAGGATAGTTCATAGATAATTCTCAACAACTCCCAAGAAGGAATTATTATGAAGCTTCTGAAAAAAGCATAATGAAAGAGGAGTCGCATAAAGCTAAGTGACAATAACAAAAATTAGTAAAGTATCTTGGCACATGCAATAATTGGAATCTACATGCTAGTGGGGGGCAACAACACTTAAAATTTTAGGGGAGATTTATTTTGCAGCACCTAAAGTACAAATCAATGCTCTCCCAAATCATTGTTACAACTTTCTAGAAAGTCAGCATCCGAAAGTAAGGACTCCTATTATCCTTAAAGCATGAACAAGATATCTCAAGAAGGAAATAAATATATTGATGGAGAAAGCAATCGAGATCACTAACAAAGACCCATTCCCCTTCTTAACATGTGGTGGGACCCGATCACCAGGATAAAGCATTAACAATAAAAAAATGTATGCTATGCAGTTTCTATTACGCAAACATATTAAAGCCATACTTGGACGGTTGGTCCGCCATCTTCAAATTCTTTTTTACCTCAATTAAATATTGGACGGTTCATGAGAATTGTCTAGATAGCATAGAATTATATTTTTGGCTCAAGAAATGCCAAATAATTCCAAAATATAAAAATATTTATAGCTTGTTTATATGATTACTTAATAAAATATGGATAGTTTATCTACCACAGAATCTTGATAAAATACTAAAGCAAAATAATCTAACATATCATTAGACTTAAACACTCACTCCAGTACCACTCTGCAGTATTGCAAACACATTGATCAACATGCAACCTAGCTCTCCCTTTTTTGGGAAAAAATAACATATAACCAGCAAAAGCAATGATTTCACAATGAGAGTGTGCCAACAAAATAGGCCCAAGCAACTAAAATTCCATCTCTTGTTTTCCGTTGGAACATTAACTCATTCTAGGTTCTATGTTACAGAAAATTGAGGCCAAGACCTAAAATCCCGCAAAAATTTGATTTGAGGGATCCCTAGAACTCTTGGTTACACCCAGTAAACATGTGTGTTCCATCAACTTGATCAATTATTCCCTCAATCAAATGAACAGAGAGGCTCTTCATGAGTAGATATTCCACATCCTCTACTAAAAGTTTTGTGCGCTCAGCAATAACTTAGAGCAGCTTTGCATAATTCTTGATAGCGTACTAAATCACCACTGTTGAACTCTTCAAGGATGTGGTATAGCCACTCAACCTTTGTTCCCAAAAGACTATTAATGATTGGATATGCAAGCAGCTCCCCAAAGTTGAAAATGTTTTCTCAAAGCAATGCAGATAGTGATAAATCAAAAGCCAAATCTAGCTTAAATAATTCAGATAAAGACTCCATAGATGTAAAAGCAGATAAAGAAGTGCATTTTTGTAGAATTCTGCAAACTCTTGGCAAGCTTTGTGGTATTGAGATGAAACCCAATAGTAGCTAGCGTAGACAGATGGATCGATGTCACTCAAGTTTTCAAGGGAACTCTTTCCCTCATCTAATAGCTTCTTGCCGTCTTTTTGATTCCCTTGCTTGAGCTTAAATAAAGCCATCTGCATCTTGATATACAGGATAGGCTCCTCTATTCGCAACTCTCTGGTATTACGAAGCTTTTCAAACACCCCTTCAAGGAAGCTAATAGTAGCTTCTCTCTCTGAGTAATGCCTAGATACTATGACAGCAAAATGTGCAAGCTTGAGAAGACTGATTTTCGTCTCAAAATTAGTGATGAAATTATGGTATAACTATATCAAATTATCACTAGCCTGAAAGACGGCAAAAGCGACAAACTGTTCGAGCTTTTGAGTAAGCTGATGCCAGAGCTTGCACCGGTACAGATCTGCGAGGGAGTTGTACCAATTGGAAAGCTTGAGGTGGGCATTCCGAAGAGTCTCCAGGTACTGTACTGCTACCATGGCTGACTACTGCTGGACGAAACGATGCCGTTGAAGGAGGAAAACGAGAGAGAGGAATGGGAGTTTTTGCTTATTGTTCTTTTTTAACTTAGCTCTCCCTAACTAATCATTTAATCAGTCAACTAAGCATCAACAAGACCCTAATTACCAAATTAATTCAAGTCAAATCAATAAATACAAAGCTTATCACCAGATTAATTCCAATCAAATCAACAAATAAACAACTTATATAGGATAGAGAAAACCATAGACCCTAGAAATTGTTTACCTTGTTTGAGCATCTTGAGAAGGGCAAAACGGGGAGATATCGACTTGCTCTGATGCTAGAGTTGGAGAGTTCGGCGGAGGGTGGCCTAAGGACCCGACGGTGCAGGCAAAGATTCTCTGCAATCTTTCCATTGTCGAGTTTTTGGGCTAGCTTTCTAAAGATTTGACGAATGAGGATTTTGTGCTTGATCACTTTGGACGCAAGATTAGTCCTATAAGGTGAAAGGAGCTTAGATCAAAGAAACCAGTGAAGAAAAGGTTAGAAAAGGCTTGGTTTTATTTTTTGGAAAGAGCTACAGAAGAATCGAGGAACAGAGAAGGGGGAAGGAGGGAATTAAGACATTTGAACTTTGGGAAAGGGGGGGAAGTAGGGAATTTTGGTGCAAATTTGGTAAGGCATAAGGAGGGAAATTATGATTTTCTCACAAAATGATTCATTACTTACAAAAAAAAATAGAAATATAGAATATAATAGTTCAAATTTTTGTAACTTTTTATAACATAGAGAAATTTTTTATGACACAAAAAATTAATTTAATTTAAAAATTTTATATTTTGAAAGTTTAACTAGAACAACAAATGATTTGATTGAAAATCAAAGTCGATTTTGTGAGAATTAGATGAGGCCAAATAAATAGAATAATAGATTAATGTAATCCTCAAACTGGCTAGTACTATTGCATCAACTCATATAATTTAATAAATTTCGGTAAGCTGGTAGTTTTTCTCTACGTAACTGTCAACAAAATTTTTTTCAATAAATTCTATTTTACTTAAAAATAAAGCTGCCCACTACCATATATTTAATAGAATATTAAAGACTAACTTTGCATATCTAATTAAGCTTATTTTTATAATTAGTAGTTAGTTATTATTGAGGCCAAAACTAGTATAGTTAAATACTTTGGTAATTCATTAAAAAAACATAGCTATCGTGATAAATGTTCCACCTATCCTCACAGTGTTTAAATATTATGGTAAATGTTCTAGTTTAACATTTAAAATTTTTTCAATTAAAAAATATAAAATAACTTTATATTGTTAATTTTATTCCTGTAACATTCAATAATCAATGCGTCAATAAAGTCATAAAATAATTGTAATGACTGTCATCATAGGGTGCCATAATTTGTGTTTTTTTCTTGTAGTGGGAGTGGAGAAGCTGAATGTCAAATTGGAGTGGAGAAGATAAGCTGTTTAAGAGCAGAGTAGATTAAGAAGACTTGAGGTGGACAAAGAGAGGAGAGGAAATCTATCTGAAACTTGGCCAAGTGTTGTGCGTGTTTTGTTTGAGTGTTTGCCCAAATGGCATCATTCTCTAAAAATCCTTTTACATACAAGTTACAGTTTGACAATACTGTTCATTAACGATAAACAATTCATTAATGATAAACAGTGTCACTATTATAATTAATAACAGCTTTTAAGTCATGCAAAATGTTAGGATTACAATTAATTTCGTATTAAATTCTAATGTTAGTTACGGTCATTTTTAGATTATGCTAAATTGTTAATTTTTTACGTGTTGTCAAGGGAACTAAGTAGGAAATCTATGAAATATTTTTACGTTTATAGCAAATTATTATCTAAGTTTAGAAAAATTATAAAACATGTATACATAATTTGCTACATTACCATCCGTTTTCCCTTAATAAAAAAATGGGGTCTAAATTGCAAAGCATAGGGTGCTTAGTAGAATTATTGAAATTGGTTTATCGCACATGTGATTAAATTGCAAAAGATAGGGTACCATAATAGAGTTAATGAAATTGGTTTATTACACATGGAGTTGCAAAAGAAAGGGTGCCATAATAGAATTAATAAAATTGGTTTATCACAGATGGGGCTAAATTGCAAAATTTAGGGTGGCATAGTAGAATTAATGAACATGTCCTTAAGACAGTGACGACTAATTGTTGTCACTACCTTAGACTTTCAGTGATAACATTACAAGTAGTCACTGTATGCCTCATTTTAGTGACAACATTTTCCTAAGTTGTCACAAAGCCAATTCTTCGCACATGCATGCCACCCATTTTGTGACGACTAATCCCAAGTTGTCACTAATGACAAGTCTACATGAGATCATCTGTGACGATATCAAAAGTCATCACTGAAGTGTATCAACCGTGACAAGTTTTTTGTTGTCACTGAATTGCATTTTAACAATAAAGTAATCAGTATTTCAAAGTATTAATTCAAATTACAATTTTAAGAGAGAAAAGAGAATAGATCGAAAAGAGAAAGTTTATGAGGGAAATTATGCTACTTATTAATTCATTACTGTCATTTTCAAATTATGCTACTTATTAATTCTTATGTGTTAATAAGAGAACTAAATAGGATATCTATGAATTTTTTTACATTTATAGCAAATTATTATCTAAGCTTGGAAAAATTAAAAATCATGTATACATATTTTGTTACGTTACTTTTTGCTTTTTTGCTAATTAAAAAAATAGGGGTTAAATTGCAAATCATAGGATGCCGTAGTAGAATTAATGAAATTAATTTACCACACATGGGGCTAAATATCAAAAGATAGAATGTCAAAGTAAAGTTAATGAAATTGGTTTATCACATATGGGGCTAAATTGCAAAACATAGTGTATTATAATAGAATTAATGAAATTGGTGATTCGCATAATGGAATTAATGAACATGTCCTTTAGACAGTGACTACAAATTGTGATCACTAATAATTGGTCTGCCTGGACTTTTCTGTGACAACACACAAATGTCGTCACTGAAGTAAATCAATTGTGATGACCAATATATGTTGTCACTAATATCTAATCTACTCAAGTTCATCTGTGACAACATCAAATGTCGTCACTGAAGTGAGTGGACAGTGATAATAATTCATATTGTCACTAATCACTAGTCTACTTGTACTCGTTTGTGACAACATGAATGTCGTCACTGAAGTGAACCAACTATGACGACCAATTCTTGCTGTCACTAATATCGAGTGTACTGGAGCTCATCTGTGACAACATCCAATGTCATCACTGAAGTGAGTCAAAAGTGACAAGAATTCATCTTGTCACAAATATCAGTATACTTGAACTCATTTGTGATGACAAAAATGTCGTCACTGATGTGTATCAATTGTGACGACCAATCCATGTTGTCATTAATATCGAGTCTTGTTAAGCTCATCTGTGACGACATCCGATGTGGTCACAGAAGTGAGTCAACAGTGACAAGAATTCATGTTGTCACTAATGACTAATCTACTTGGACTCATCTGTGACAACACGAATATCGTCACAGAAGTGAATCAATTGTGATGACCGATCTATGTTGTCACTAATAGCGAGTATTGTTATGCTCATCAGTGACGACATCAGATGTCGTCACTGAAAGCCTCATTTTAGTGACAACATTTTTTTAGGTTGTCACAAAGCTAATTTCTTGCCATACTACCACTTGCGCGCCACAAGATCAGCACGATTTTCAGCAACAGCTTTATTACCATCGTCACTATCATAACCACCAGCAACCATGAAAGTACCTTTGAATGCCTTTCTCATTGGTACAAGACTATCAGGACTTTCATGTTTTTCCCGAACAGTTTTCATCCTTGGCTCGACCATGTGACAGTATGCAATTCCATATTGATTCAAGGATTCAGCCATGTAAAGACCTAGAGCTTTTGGATTTGAGTCTCCTGCTTGGCTGTAGTTTGCAAAGGGGGAGAGCCTGATGCCAACTCTATCAGCTCCTATTGCATTGGAGACAGCTTCAACGATTTCCAGAGCAAATCTGCAGCGATTCTCCAAAGAGCCTCCATATTCATCTGTTCGGTCATTGACTTCGTCTTTCAAAAACTGGTCAATTAGATAGCCATGAGCTCCGTGGATCTCAACGCCATCAAATCCTGCAAATTTGAATAGACAATATTAGCCAATGAACCATAGCCTTTTCTCTCCCCAGTTTTATTTGCTTTATCACTTATGCAATGTATTAAATTAGAGAAAGACATTATTTCGAATTCCTTTCCAGGAAAAACGGTTTCGTATTTTCCGTTATTAAGTAAAGCATAATAGATTCTATTATTAAACGAGTCTCCTATTTGTTTCATGGAGTATCAAGTACAAAGGCAGCACAGCATATGATAACTGATTTAGCACATGAATACTAGTTCCAACGAAAGACAGGGAGGTAAGTTTGTTTTATCACAGTAATCTAAATTAGAAGGTTCCTACATATCTTGGAACAGCAATATGCAGAACATCAATTGGAAGGTTTTAACATATCGAAATCAACATGTGGAACACCAAAATATTGCTCTGTTAAACAATTCCTTCTATTTTGATTCTATTGGCTCCCTTTATACCAGTTTATTATGCACTGGAACGCAAGTTCAAGAGAAATGTAGCCGTTACAGTAGTTTACCATTTATCTACAAAAAAAACTGGATTTAGTGTTCTAGATTTCAATAATTATTAAAAAAAGTCTTACCAGCTTCAATAGCATTAGTAGCAGCAAGCTTAAAATCATTAACAATCTGAGGAATTTCTTCAGTCCTTAACCGGCGTGGTGGTGAATATTCTGCAACATTAAAACCATTTGCTTGGAGTTGGGGAGTTAATGCCTTGTCTGTAGATGAGATTGGAGCTTGTCCATTGGGTTGAAACCCTGAAAATGACAGTCAGAAGAGCAGATCTTAGAGTAAAAAGAGAGGTTGTATGACTCCATAATCAATACAGAGGGACCATTAATCCTGCATAATAAGAACTTAGATATTCTAAATTGCCTCTAAAGCCGATCATGACGTCCTATATGCTGAGTCCAAATTGAAACTCAAAGTCGTAATGCGTTGTCTTGACTGATCCGGTCTTGTCAATTTAATTTTGTGTAAGATTTTATTCTTCATTGTTTTAAGAAGCTTGGTCCATTTTCAAAATGCAATAGGATAGAAAACTTGGGAGATGTAAAGAAAGGAGGAGTTACCACGATTTGAAACCCTCCCTACATGCCAAATCTGGCAAAAGAAGATACCACCTTTGGCATGAACTGCATCTACAATGGGTTTCCAAGCCTTAACTTGTTCCTTTGTCCATATACCAGGTGTATCCGGATACCTACAATCATAACCAACATAAAGAACTGGGGAAAAACAACAAAACAATATAATAATGCGAGACATATATGAAATTTTGGAGCCTATGCTGTTAAAATCATTTACCCTTGTGCTGTGTCAAAAACTCCTGTGGCTTCTGCTATGAGTAGACCACCTTTGGTGGTTCTCTGAGAATAATACAATATAGCATGTGGCTGCGGTACATTCCCATAAGATCTTTGCCTTGTCAGAGGTGCCAAAACAATTCTGCAATAAATCACCAAAAAAAAAATGTTGCATGAATAAGTCGTCAAATATTTCCTGTCGGTGGAAGTGGAGGTGGCAGATAGATCACCGAAGTAGAAGAAAAAAATAAAATGGATTTTAACAATCCATTCCAAGGAATAAATCCTTGCACTGGGAAACAAATATAGATGTGATATAAAATCTGAAATGTTTTGAGATAGTATCCAATTCGGGAGCTAAACTAGTGGAACAAAAAACGTGGAGAGGAATTTCTTGGAATGCAAGCGGATTTTATTTCAAGGAAGAATCCAAAACATTTTAGCAGAGGAACAAAGATGGAGTACCTATGAAGAAGTTGGAATTTGCCCAATTTATATGGGGTAAGCAAAGGCATAGGTTGTTGCTGAGGCTGCTGTTGCTCCTCCGCTCCATTCTCTACCTTATTTGCCATTCTTGCTGCCTTCCTTTTCACAGTTCTAGTATTGTAGTAGTGTTAGTAGTATCGAACCAGAATTGATGATGCAAATTTAGTTTATGCTACCTAAAGTGATACAGATGAGAGAAATAAAATGCATCATCAATGGATATTTATAGAGTCGAAATGAAAGTCATGAAGGTCTTTTTTTTTTTTTTTGTGCAGAAGAAAGTCATGAAGGTCTTGTCTTTAAGTTTTTCTTGGGTTAATAAGCTAACAGGTAAAATAGGAAGGTCAGATTTTGAATGGTTGCATCATAATGAGTTGAGTTTTCAAAACAGCGACATATGTTTGTTTAGAAATGTTTTCTTTTTAATATTTTTAAACAATTTTAAACAGGCTTCTTAATTATCTTTCTATATTACGTATATATTTTTAAAACAACTCTAGAATTGTTACAATAATATTTTTTAAATAAGATTTCAAAAACAATAATCCAAGTGAAATCACTTTAAATTAGTTGAATCATCTTTTTTGTTTAGGCCATAAATTTTTTTTATTTAATTTTTAGTCCAAATTGGTGACTTCAACCGCGTTATTTGATGTGTCTAGTAGAATATTATAAAAAACTATAAGTTTTTCCTTTTTTTTTTTTAAAAAAGAAGAAGATGAAGTGACATAAAATATTGTCTCCTAATTTTGAAATAAGCATATATAACATACCTACAACATTGGAAGCATCTAGAATAACAAAACAGGGGAAAAAATGGTAGCGACGTCATTGATGATTCCAAAAGAGTGTTCATTGTTCATTCTAAATTTGGGGTCAAATGCATCTGTCGGATGTGCTAAAGAACGTAACACCTTACGTCAATGAAGACTGCTTACGTATCTCTCTGTCATTTATCTGTGAAGCAGCAGCTCCGTATCTCATGCAGTGTCCAAAACCAGTGTCGCTTGCAATTTGCACATCGTTCAATTGCTTGTCGTGTAAATTTTTTTTTTCTTTTTCAGCAAATTTATCATTCAAAGCTGCTACCATTCTGGGAGAAATCAGAACAACGATGGTAGAAGCTGTCCTAACATGCAATGGCAGATTCAAAACTGGCAACTAGAGGTCTGCCAGATTCAATGTTTGCTGTGTAGATATTAAAATGATGTAATAGCAGAGGTGTCTAAGAGATAGCACATATATGTTCTCTTCGTGTACAGCTTATTGCATATCATCATAAGTAAAATACCAAATTTTGCCCAAAAAAAAAAAGAAAGGTTGTAAGGGACACATCTAAGGTTGGATTATGCAAAATCACTCTTTTACTATTATTTCTGAATTGATTGCAGTTTTGGACCTTTACCTGTTTATTGTGCGTCTTTTATGAAATTCCATCTTCTCCTTAATTTTTCAGCTGCTAAGTCTAAATTATTATCTCAGAAAATATATTTAGCAACTTCATTGTATAGCTGAACATTTAAGAAAAAAGTTAATATTTGGTCATATTCTTTACTTTCTTAGCTTTTAGTAATTTTTTTGCAAATTTATAAACTTTTTAAATAAAAAATTCTTGATAGTAATATGACGTGACAATGTATCATAGTATAACACAATATACAATGATATAAGGGGTACATAAATATTTTTAGATTGCGCTAGGTTGCATTAGCCATCATGTATAGTCAAGATTCAATATTTGATGTGAAAGGCCGAAAGCACCATCGAGGAGAACCATTTCAAACAAACGAATAATTAGAAAAAGTAAAATTAGACCAATTGTTCAGTCTTTCAAAATTTACTGCTGTTGTCAGTGTTCTTGTGTTTCTGTTTGAATCTGGAACTGTGATCGGCCTTTTTATTTTTATGATTTTTGTCAAGGAAAGCGAAAGGGGTTATAATATTAACTGTGAAGCAATTTGATTTCTCTTTCTCTTTCATACTTTTCGCAATGGACTTATTCATGTAAGTGGTCCAGATTCATGCCATCCATTAACGTTACGGGATTTTGGTCATTAATTCCATTCACGGACTATTGATAAACGTTCGTATCATTTAGACAGTTTCATATTAGACGTGTTACATCACAAAAAATTAGACAAAAGATTTAGAATGATCGCATATAATCTGGGCTATTCAACCAATAAAAAGAGAACTCAATTAGTTCCTCTTCCTAAATGTTATGCACTAACAAAAAAGAAAAAGAAAAAAATTGGGTCATTGAAGTCGTGGCTTGGATGGCGATGGCGGCTATTTTGCAAATGAATGGTCCATCGGAAAGGTCGAGACGAGAATGATTGCGATACTTCTGGGTTTTGTGGGGCTTTGGGTCTTCTGTTACATAATTTGGTGTTGCACTCATGTTACACCACCTAGGCGATTGACAAGTGTACACCCACTAATCATGTTTCCAAATACAGGTACACTTGTCAATCGCCTAAGTGGTGTAACATGAGTGCAACACTAAATTGTGTAACAGAAGACCCCAAGCCGTTTTGTGGTGATCCTATTGTGGTGGAGACAACCAAAACGTAGCATTACAGAATGGGTTAGGCTGCTCCAATTTTTTGTAAACGTTGCTGGACATGTTGTTTAGGGGCAATTTTCTTAGAAAATTATACTTTTAAAAAAAAATTCTCAAATAGCGAACTATTTGGACCCGTTTCTCCAATTAGATGTGCGGCACAGATTTAAATTTTGATTTTTTTTTTTTAAAAAAAGGTGAGAGTTAGGCGGGGGCTGTTGTGCAATTTTAAAAACTAGTGTCGCACACTTCGTGTGCGGCACTTAAATTTTTTTTTTTTTTTTAAAAGTGCCGCACACCAAGTGTGCGGCACTAGTTTTTATATATGTATATTTAATATAATATATATATAATATATAATATAATATAATATAATATATATATAAATATATGTATGTATAGATATTATCTATATATATCTCTATATATATTATATATTATATATATTATAATACATAAAATATATAATGTAATATATATAATAAATATATTATACGTACATAATGTGTATGTACATTCACGTATACATACATACATACATATTTATATCTAAATATATATAATATATAATATATATTTATATATATTGTACTTACATACATACGTACGTACATGCACGCATGTACATACATATATACATACATACATATATACAAACATATAATATAATATATATCAATATATGTATGTATATATAACCTATATATATTATATTATAATACATATAATATATATAATATTATTATATATAACATATATTGGTAATAAATATATTACATGTACATACATGCATATGTACATGCATGTATACATACGTACATACATATATTTATATATACATATATATTATATAATACTTATTTATATATAATATATTTGGATATATTATATATACATACATACATATATACATGCATGCATGTACATACGTATTTGTGTACGTATAATATGTGTGTGTAAAAGTGAGTGTATGTTTTTGATGTTCTTAGCGTATAGGATTTTACTGTGTGTAAAAATGTGTATATGTAATGCAAATTAAAAAATGTGTCAAAAACACGCTTTTAGTATTTTTTGTACAAAAAAATACATTTTTTAAAAAACATAACATCCAAACACACCAAACACACTAGGGTTTCAAATACTAAAAATTTGGATTAAAAAAAAAAACAAAATCCAAGTGCCGAACATGTGCGGCACTATTTTAAAAAAAAAAATTTAAACATACATATATACATGCATGCATGTACATACGTATTTGTGTACGTATAATATGTGTGTGTAAAAGTGAGTGTATGTTTTTGATGTTCTTAGCGTATAGGATTTTACTGTGTGTAAAAATGTGTATATGTAATGCAAATTAAAAAATGTGTCAAAAACACGCTTTTAGTATTTTTTGTACAAAAAAATACATTTTTTAAAAAACATAACATCCAAACACACCAAACACACTAGGGTTTCAAATACTAAAAATTTGGATTAAAAAAAAAAACAAAATCCAAGTGCCGAACATGTGCGGCACTATTTTAAAAAAAAAAATTAAGTGCCGCACACCTTTAAAAAAAAATAAATTTAAGTGCCGCACACTTGATGTGCGACACTTTTAAAAAAAAAAAAATTTTAAGTGCCGCACAGTTTTTAAAATTGCACAACAGCTCCCGCCTAACTCTCACATATTTTTTTTTAAAAAAAAAAATCAAAATTTAAATCTGTGCCGCACACTAATTTGAGAAACGGGTCCAAATAGTTCGCTATTTGGGAATTTTTTTTTAAAAGTACAATTTTCTAAGAAAATTGCCTATGCATGTATGTACATATAATATATTTATTACCAATATATGTTATATATAATATAATAATATTATATATATTATATGTATTATAATATAATATATATAGGTTATATATACATACATATATTGATATATATTATATTATATGTTTGTATATATGTATGTATGTATATATGTATGTACATGCGCGCATGTACGTACGTATGTATGTAAGTACAATATATATAAATATATATTATATATTATATATATTTATATATAAATATTTATGTATGTATGTATACGTAAATGTACATACACATTATGTACGTATAATATATTTATTATATATATTACATTATATATATTTTATGTATTATAATATATATAATATATAATATATATATAGAGATATATATAGATAATATCTATACATACATATATTTATATATATTATATATATATTATATTATATATACATATATAAAAACTAGTGCCGCACACTTGGTGTGCGGCACTATTTAAAAATAAATAAATTTAAGTGCCGCACACTTGGTGTGCGGCACTTTTAAAAAAAAAAAAAAAAATTTAAGTGTCGCACACGAAGTGTGCGGCACTAATTTTTAAAATTGCACAACAACCCCCGCCTAACTCTCACCTATTTTTTTTAAAAAAAAATCAAAATTTAAATCTGTGCCGCACACACCGTGTGCGGCACCTCTAATTGGAGAAACGAGTCCAAATAGTTCGCTATTTGGGAATTTTTTTTTAAAAGTATAATTTTCTAAGAAAATTGCCGTTGTTTAGGTCACATATTATCAAAACTAAATCAAGAAAATAAAATAAAGAAATGCATTGAGTATCATGCAGTTATAATGCAAGTATCTCAAGTGCATACGCTATGACTCATAAATCTCTGTATAAATATTTATGCATAAAAGTCCAAATTTTCAGAACAATTGTGTTCGATAACTATTCTAGTTCCCTCCCTAACCACCCCCCCCCCCCCAAAAAAAAAAAAAAGTTCTAAATGGCATATCATAATCCTAAATTTGTAATTTTCCCTTGGTCCCTGCATTAGGCATTAGTGCCAATTGTAATTTTCTTTTGGGCAAAAATCATTTTACCATTTAGATTATTGTTAAAATTTACATTTTGCCATCTAATTTAAACTTTTTGCTAAATTGCAACTTGAAGTTAAAGAATTGATCTCAATGTCCCATATCTATCTTATTGATGGTTAAATTGCGATACACATGTTCATCACGTGACCATATAGGGGATACTTGTTATCTTTTTGGTCTTTCATACCCATTTACCTTTTTCATTTTCATCTTCTTTCTTGTGAGTCGTGTCCCAGTGTATCTCTGCAACTAGCCAACAATGAAAGGCTAGCCACCAGTAGCTAACGCCAGCCATCATATTGGACAACAATTTTGACATATTTTCTTTTCACTATTTGTGCTAATTTCATTTTTCTCCACTATATATATTCCATAATGAGAGTGTATAAATGCTGAAATTGAAGCCAAAGCACAAAACAATAAATGTGTTATGATATAGTAATCCCTCATTCCAAATTAAGTATCTTATCTTTTAATTCTATAATAATATCCACTGTTTAAAAAAGAAAAGTTAACAAATAGAGTACTCTCTAACTTTAAATATTTTACTCTCTATTTGTAAGGAATGAGATAAGTCAAATTTTTTATAAATGATTCCAAAAAATTTGTTCCAACATGTTTAAGCCAAACAACAAATAAGGGGTTTATTCCATCCCATGATTCGCAAACCCTCCGACTAAGTGACTTTCTGCAACCAAAGCCAATAGTATTAGTTAACTTCTTTGAAGGAGCATACTTTTTTTTTTTTTTTGGGCCTTTCTATTTTTGCACATATATGAGGAACAAAAAAAAAAAAAAAAAAAAAAGCAAAGGCCTTGAGGATTACTTGTACATCAGAAGTAAAATTCCACAACACCAGATGCATATATTACTTGTTACAGAAATAGAATAGAAATATTTTAAACAAGACACTGGATTCCAACATCTTTGTCCATCGATAGACACCAATAGAGCCAAAGTAACAGGAATAAGTTGTATGGTACACAAAAATGATACATATCCTATTCTTTCCAGTTTCCAGCAAAAGAGCAATCAGATCAAAAGCCAGAGACTCTGAATTATGTGTCGGAAGGGTCAATCACTGGTTTCAAGAAATGGATAGTCAGTGTAGCCAACAACGGGATCAGAGGTATAGAAAGTTTCTCTATGGTACTTGTTGAGTGGAGCATTTAACTCAAATCTCTTCGGCAAATCTGGGTTGGCCAGGAACCAACGTCCATATGCAACAAGGTCAGCACGATTTTCAGCCACAGCATTGTTGCCATCTTCCCTATCATAACCGCCGGCAACAATGAAAGTACCTTTGAATGCCTTCCTCATTGGCAGAAGACTATCTGCACATTCAGATTTTTCCCCAAGCGTTTTCATCCTTGGCTCAACAACGTGACAGTACAAAATCCCGTAGTTATTCAAGGCTTCAGCCATGTAAAGACCTAGAGCTTTTGGATTTGAATCTCCTGATTCGTGGTAATCTGCAAAGGGAGAAAGCCTTATGCCAACTCTATCAGCTCCTATTGCATCTGAAACTGCTTCAACTATTTCTAAAGCAAATCTGCAGCGATTCTCCAAAGAGCCTCCATATTGATCTGTTCTGTCATTGATTTGGTCTTTCAGAAACTGGTCTATTAGAAAACCATGAGCCCCATGGATCTCAACCCCATCAAAACCTGCAAGCTCAAATACCAAATGAGGCACAAAAATAAGAACAATGCCATTTTTCTTTACCTGAGTCCAAGATTTATCCAGGAAAAGGAAAAAAAAAATGCAAATGTTGTTAGATTTCCTTCTCTAATTCCTTATTCCTATTGTCGTAACAAAAATTTTACCTGCTTCAATGGCATTAATTGCAGCAAGTTTGAAATCGTTCACAATATCAGGAATTTCTGCCGTTTTTAGACGTCTTGGAGGTAAAAATTCTTGGACATCATCACCTTGGGGAGTTAATGTCTTGTCCGTGGATGAGATTGGAGATTTTCCATTGGGATGAGAACCTTTAAATGACAGCAGAATAAAAGTGATTTGAAGAGGAGAGTGAGAGCTCATTAACTTTCAACCAAAACACTGCATAAGACAGCAATTTGAGAATCTGAATTTCTATGTGTAATTCATCATCAAGAGAGTACTCGCTCAGAAAAATTGTAAAACCTGTCTATTTTTTCTCTCTATTAGATGATATTTTTCTAATGTCCAAATGCAATCAGATGAAATGTGGGAATGGGAGAAGAAGTTACCAGAAATAGCAACCCTTCCTACATGAAAAATCTGGCAAAAGATGATGCCACCCTTTGCATGAACAGCATCTACAATTGGTTTCCAGGCATCAACTTGCTCCTTTGTCCATATACCCGGTGAAAATGGAACCCTTCAAGGATAATAAAAAATTTGGAAAATTTTAAAAATAAAAGAAAATTACTGTGAGATGTGGATGAATTAAAATTAGCAAATCTAATGTCATTTACACCTTTGAAGCGTTGAATTACTTGACCATTCGCAGCTGAACTTTTATTTGTAACAATTTAGTAGCTAAATTTCTTCTGATTCAAATACATTGATGGTTAAGTGATAATTCTTTATTGTAAATATAGCTAGATGATGATATTATTCTAATAGTCTTAAGAATATTGCAGAGCTGACATTAATTTACCCAATATTAACTGCTAATTGTTCCAAAGTGACATTGACCCTTTTTGTTATTGACGTAAGATTAGAGTGTTGGATAAGAAATGCCACCAAAATTACCCTATGAGCGATGTGTCAGAAACACCTGTGGCTTCTGTTATGAGAAGACCACCTTTGGAGGTTCTCTGACTGTAATACAATATTGCATGTGGTTGTGGTACGTTGCCATAAGATCTTTGCCTTGCCATTGGTGCCAAAACAATTCTGTATATAATTGAAAAAGATGATGTATAATTAGCCTTCATAGAAAGGAAGAAAAAAAGATTATTCTTCCAATTGACCAAAATAGAGATTGCAAGGGAAATAACCATTACTTCAAAGTGGCAACTTTGTATAAAAATTAATGAAATGCTCAGAGAAGTACCTATGTGATAGCTGAAAGTTGCCCAGCTTATAAGGAGTCAGTAAAGGGATTGGTTGTTGAGATTGTTGCTCATCTTGCCCATTTTCTACCTTCTTTCCCATTTCTAGATTCTTGTTCTTTGTTGTCTCTATTAATTCCAAAGAAGAAATTGTTCAACTAATGAACCAAAGCTTTCTTTTTTATTTTCCTTTGGAATACTAGTGATGCAATGAAATTATGTGTAGCAGACGGTCTTTGTTATTTATAGATTTGAAGCAAAGATTTATGCTACATGATTTAGGTCATGAATGATGAATTATGATATCCAAACTTTTGAAAATTTTCCAGGCATTTAGTCTAATTTGACTTTTCTCTTCGTTTCATAGAATTTGACTTTTCGTTTCATTTTATAAAGTTTTTCTTATCCGTTCATCTTTACAATGGTAAACAGGGCAAAGTTAAATAATTTAATATTACAATAAATTAAGCCGGAAAAAAATGAAAGCCAAATGGATTTGCTTACCGAAATTTGTACTAAAATTAAATCAAATGTACTGGCAAAAAAACCATATCAGTTTGTTGATCCAATGCATTTGATTATTCACCTGTTAACAATTTCTATTACCAATTAATAATCTATTACTATGAATGGGTAATTTTTATGTTTACCAATTATTACATTACAATCAACTGATTTTTTTGTTTAATTTTATATAGATTCTTTGTTGAAGATCTATTTGGAAGAAATAAGGAGTCGTCCTGTTCCCTTGCTTCGCAAGTGAAATAGTTGTTTCTCTCTTGTGCTAGAAACATCTGACAGCGCCGGCAAAACAGTACCTTGCATCTATGCAAAAAAGTGTGGGCTAATCATGATAACACGATGACTAGTTAATTTTGGAAAAGTATCTAAACGATTTTGAACTCTTAATGTTTTTTCCATTCCCGTTTAACTTTCTGCACGATTTTGGAGGCAATAAACTGTTTGTTTACCCAAGGATTTTTGCAGCCGCTTTCTTGCTTATTTTTTTTGAGCTTTTCTCAAACTAAAACAATCTAGCCAATTGGCCTTTTAAATAAGCACAAAACTGTCCAATTCCTATAGTGAACAAAACTTCCAATTCAATTCTAATTTAACTAAAACAAATCCTATTCCAAAATAGTTTCCTAAATTAATAAAACCAATTATAAATATACTTTAGTTTAATTTCTATATTGCCTCTTTTAAATCAAAGTTTTCAGACTTGACCCTACTAAGCACTTTCTTCAACTTGAGAAATAACTCCGCTTTCAATGGTTTCGATAAAATATTTGCCACTTGATCTTTAGTTTTGCAATAATCAATAGCGGTCTTCTTATCTTCAAGTAACTTATGAATGAAGTGGAACTTCATATCAATGTGTTTGAAACATCCATGATATACTGAATTTTTCGTCACCCCGATAGCATAACTGCTATCACAAAAAATCTTAGGAGTTCCATCTTGCTCATGTCATAAAAAGCCAAGCATTACTGTCAACTATATTGCTTAGGTAGCACTATTTACAACTGCGTGTACTCTGCTTCAACTGTGGAAAATGCTACTACCTGTTGTTTCTCGAATGATGAAGAAAATACACTAGCTCCAACATAATAAGCACAACTAAGGTACTCCTTTGTATAGTGTCACCAATCCGGTCACTATCAATAAACCCAACAAGCCTATCATCATAAGCACATGAATATAAAATACCATCAGATTGTGTACCTTGAATGTATCTCAAATTCCTCTTGGTTACTTGAAAGTGACATTCGCATGGAGACTCCATGAATCTGCTAATCAATCTGGCATCAAAAGTAATGTCAAATCTCATGTAAGTCAAATACATAACACTTCCAACTAATTTCCTAAAGTGTGTAGCATCAACAAACTTGCCAGTGCCATCTTTTGTTAATTTCAATTTTTTGTTCAACTAGACTCATCATTGGTTTGATTGTGTCCGTGTTTAACCTCTTCAGAATGTCACTAGCATACATTCTTTGTCAAATGAATGTTCCACTATCTACTTGACTAACTTCAAATGCCAAGAAAATAGGATATTAATCCTAAAATTCATCATGTCAAATGGATTAATCATAGCATCTCTAAAGTCATAAATTAATTTGAGATTATTGCTATAAAAATTAGATCATCCACATATAAGCATACAGCGAGAGCATCTCCTTTAGGATATAATTTGACATACAAAGTATGCTCAGAGGCATCTTAGAAAACCAATATCAACAAAATAAGCATCAATACGAGTGTACCAAGCTCGGAGAGCTTGTTTCAAATCATATAATGCCTTCCTCAATCTATACGCTTTGTTTTCTTAGCCTTCCTTGGCATAACCTGCTGGCTGCTCAAAATAGACTTCTTTTTCTAGAATTCCATTCAAAAAATCAAGCTTCACATCTATTTGATAAATTTTTCAAATCATTATTATTGGTGGCAAGAGAAATAATCATACAAACAGTGTCAAGCCTAGCAAAGGTGCAAAGACGTCAAAATAATCAATACCTGCCTTTTGCTTGTATCCTTTGACAATCAACCTCGCGTTAAAGAGGTCCACCTCTCCAATTGGTTTTTATTTTGTCTTATATACCCACTTGACTCCAATTGGCTTCCTTGCAAATGGAAGTGTAGTCAACTCCCGTGTGTTTTTTTCCCAATTGCATGAATTTCTTCATCCATTGCATGAACCTAATGATCCTCTTTGACGACCTTCTCAAAACAGGATCAGAATCAGCAAACAATGCAAAATTCATTGTTATTGAAAGGGGTGTATTAATTTAAATTAAGAATTGCATGCTTTGAACATTTTTCTATGTTTATTGTTATTGAAATAGGTGCATTAATTTAAACTAAGAATTGCTTGCTTGTTGGGATTTCTAAAGTTATGGTGATGAAATTTTATCATTTCAATTGCAAATTAAAAGTTCAAGGAATTGCTTTTGAGAAGTAAGAAAAACCCGTTCATAAATTGGCCAACATAGTTAGTTCGAGTACACAAAATAGAAACCATTAAGTTGTGAACTTAAGATTATCCTAATTTGGAACTCTTTTATGGTGCACGGAACAAGTTTGCAAAGAATAAATAAATTTTTGTCAACTCAGGTAGACCAACCTATTTGTAGATTAAATTAACAATTCATGTGGGCCATCCCTCTTCATTCGGATTCAATTATTGATTCTTTGTATGGTACAAAACTGACTCACCTTCATTAAATTTAACTTCTAGAAAAAGAAAAGGATAGTCTCACAATTCTAAATTTATATATCCATTTATTATCTAATGTGATCAAATTTAAGATAACAACGCTCAGATATATAATTAAGTTGATAAATTAGAAAATCAAATTTTTTTCTCACTTTGATTTTGTAGCATGGTGCAACTGTCAAGGACACATGAATCTATACCCTTGGTCAAATATGTAATGTTTACATGAGTCATAAAATTATTAAATTTTAATATTTGATTCATCTTTCCAGCATGTTTTTTCTACTACATTGTATTTTAAATGAATGTAAATTATCTTGACCTATATAGAATTAAATATCCCTGTGATAGCAAAAAAAAAAAAAAAAAAAAAAAAACATTAGCATATATCATTTTATAACACAATCCAACTATTTCAATTAACTTCAATTCTTTTGTTATTCATTTATTAACTTAGTTATACACATTTTATAATTATATCTATAAACAAATTTGCATTGTTCCGAGTATTATAATTTCACTTTAAACTTTTATTTATATTTATGTACTTATTTCAATAAGGTTGAAAATGAAGTTTCATATTTGTAATAAAATTGGAGTTAAATTATCGAGGCTAATTTAAAATTCATTACACCCATTGTGAATCCATCACTCAAATTAGTTTAATGGGTTGGGATTTGAATCATTGGAGAGATCTGACAATAGGTTTCCCATGGTCATAGTAGTTAAGTAGCAGATAAAAATGAGTATTTGTATTTCAACTTATAATTTAGATTTAAAATGTTTAAATACATGCCTATCAACTCAAAGTAATAATCACCATTTCTTGGATAACAAACAAGAGGACATTAGGTACAGAGATTTTTCCCAATTTTTTCTAAATAAAATTGTTATTCATTTTTTATTTATATATATAAACCTTTAGATAGAATATTCTGCTTACCAAAACTTATTATATTTTCTATCTTGTAAATATGTATACTATCTATTATAAAATAGGATGGAAAGGGATTGTATATATTTTTTTCTAGGGACAAGTGTAACATTTCTAAGGGATAGTGTATGAGATTAAGAAAAGGTTGTTAACTTTGAGATTTTTTTAGTCAGCCTCATGACTCTTTCCTTTCTTACTTTTTATAGATTTTCCAAAATTTCATACTAAGATATAAAATAAAAATACTTTGAAAGCATTTTACATGTTTTACTGGAGGAGAAATAGATTTTTTTTAATATATAGTGAAATTCATTCTTTTTTATTTATTGTAATAGAGTAATAAAATGATTTAAATAGTTATAATTTTTTTTTCTCATTCTTCACCGACTTAGAACAACACATTATTTAATTAAGCATCACAAAAGAAAACACCTACAATAAAAGAGAAAATAAGAGGGTCAGATTTTTAATGCATGCATAATATAAGTTGAGTTTTGAAAACTATTTAGACATTTTTAAATATTTTTTAACAATTTGAAACACGTTTCTTAATTATCTTTCTATTTTACACATATATTTATCTAAAAAAAACTCTAAAACTGTTACAATCATATTTTTTAAAAAACATTTCAAAAACAACAATCCAAGCGAACCATCTTAAATTAGTCAAATTATCTTTTTGTTTAGGCCACATTGATGTGAAATTTTTTTATTTTAATTTTTAGTCCAAATTAGTGACTTCAACTGCATTATTTGAAGTGCCTAGTAGGATATTACAAAAAACTATAAGTTTTCCTTTTTTTCAAAAGAAAAAAAAACTTCTATATAAGCATATGAAAGAACAAACATAAAATATTAGCTCCTAATTTTAAAATGAACAAATATAACATACCTAAATAATTGGAAACCATAAAAATAAATAAAACAACAAAAAGAAAAGAAAAAAAAGGTAGTAAAGTGTCCTTTAGATAAGTCCCATGGCTCCTCCCAAAAGTCAGCAATTGCCTTTTGGGTTGAGTTGTGAATTAGATTTATCTTCAAAAAAACATAACGACCTCGTGTCCAGTTGGTCAGTCTCCCCTCCCCTGATCCCCAATGTCCCACATCGAAAGAGTCGAATGAGTCTGTCCTTTAGATAAGTCCCATGGCTCCTCCCCAAAAGTCAGCAATTACCTTTTGGGTTGAGTTGTGGATTAGATTTATCTTAAAAAAAAAAAAAAAAGGTAGTAAAGTGACACACCGTCATTGGTGATTTCAAGAAAAAAAGTGTTTCATTGCCCAATCTAATGTTGGGGCCAAATGCAACCGTTGAACGTACTAAAGAACGTAACGTCTTACGTTTTCTCTTTGGTCATTTGCGCTGTGAAGTTGCCGCAAGACTAGTTCCGCATTGGGCTCCCATGCAAAGTCCAAAATCAGTTTCGCTTGTATTTTACACATAGTTCGTCATTTTGTAAAATTGCTTGTCGTGTATTTTTTTTTCAGCAACATGTACCATTCTGAAGTTTCTCATAGGACAAAAAAAAAGCAAAAATGTTTGTCATTAAAATTTAATCTTTAATAAAAAGTTGTAAAGGGAACATTTAAGGTTAAATTATGCAAAATTAATCTTTTACATTTTTTTCCCTAAACTGATTGTTTTTGGATCTTTATCTGTTTATCTTGCATATTTGATGAAATTCCATCTTGTCCTTAATTACAATTAAGGCAGATGTCAAGTCAAATATTTTTCCCAAGATATGTTTCATCACATATATGTACACATGTCTCTCTCTTTTCGGCCCAATTAAGTCTAACCTATTGTTGTCTAACAAAAAAATATTTAGCAAATCCATCGTATAGCAAAATTGAAAAAAAAAATTATTGTTTGGCTATACTTATTATTTTCTTAATTTTCAGTTGATTTTTTAAAATTTAAGAAGTTTTTAAATAAATAAATCTTGATACGTAATTTGACATGATAATGTCTTACAGTATTTATAAGACCAATAGTTCACATTCTTTTAAGATATAATATTTACACGGTAACGACATCGAATATTTTCACATAGCACAGCGTTGTACACTCATCATATGTGGTAAAGTCTCAATTGTCTGTTGTGAAAGTCTCAACAGACCTATTTCGGACAAACCAACAATTGGAAAGGTGAAACTAAGACCAATTGTTCACATTCTTTTAAGATATAAATGTCGTTACCGTGTGGTTTTTCTACTTCGGCTGCTAGTTCTGTTGTCTATTGTTATATTTTTATTTGAATTTGGAATTGTGATTGGCCTTTTATAGTCGGAAAGCGAAGAAGGTATAAAATTAACTCAGAAGCAATTTGATTTCTCTTTCTCTTGCATATTTATCGCAATGGACTTGTTCCAATAAGTCGCCCAGGTTCATGCCATCCATTAATGTTACAAGATTTTGGTTATTAATTCCATCCACCAACTTTTGACACACAATTTGGATTCTTAATGCCATGTTTTCAGTTTTAAGTTCAGAATCACTAACAAGGAGTTGTCACGTCGTATCACACTTATCAAATGTCAAGCACAAATTTTGAAGTAAATAAGAAAAGTAGTAAAAGTATGAACGTGATATGACTTTTTACTGGCACTTGATTTGATAATGAAAACATGGTGCTCAAGATCTGAATTGTCTTGTGAATGAAGTTTTGTGAAAACTAATTTAATTACATCTTATTTACCAAACAAAAAAAGGGGTCATTGAAGTAGTGGCCCATGGGGCAACTAATTGCGGATGGCGTCTATTTTCCAATTATATTTGCCGATCAGAAAGGTCGAGGCCAGAACGATCACGATAGTTGACATGGATTTTGTGCTATCATATTGCCGTCGAGACGACCAAAATGTAGCATTACGAAACGGGTTAGATCAAATTTTTTGTAAACGTTACACGACATGTTGTTTAAGTCACATATTATCAAAAATAAATCAATAATTAAAATAAAGAAATACATTTATAACATCCCGCGTCTGGGCTGGCCCAATAACTTTTGAGTTTTAAACCACGGGCTCAAAATGCTTAAGCCAAATTATTTAGTAGCCCAAACGTAAGATGTTATATACCATTTCTTTTCTTTTCTTCCTATCGATATGGAATATCACATTCACCCCTCCTTTAGGCCTTTGCGTTCTCGCAAAGCCTAATTTATATCCAGACTGTCCACTCAATTGTGTCGGATTCTAGAGGTGGCTCGTACGGGCTCCAGAGGTGACTCTCACCCTTAAGTCGACGTGGCACTTAGCCCCGTACAGCACTTAGTTCCTTCACTTCCTTACGTAGTTCGGCCCAAATATCACAGGTCTAGTCTCACCCAGTGCAGAGACCACACGAGGTTCGCTTTGATACTATTTGTAACGTCCCGCGTCTGGGCTGACCCAATAACTTTTGAGCTTTAAACCACGAGCTCAAAATGCTTAAGCCAAATTATTTAGTAGCCCAAATGTAGGATGTTATATACCATTTCTTTTCTTTTCTTCCCATCGATGTGGGATATCACAACATTGAATTTTCGTATAGTTATAATACAAGTGCATACATGATGCGGAACCCATTAAAGATGAATTTTAGAGCAAGTAGGACCGAGCCAACACTAAAAAAAAAAATGGGCTATGGAGGCCTTTTTTTCCCCACGTAGGGGCGGTTATAACTACCCCTACATAAGTTTGGGGTGGTTTACAAAACTATCTCTAAACCGCCTCCATAGCGACCGACTCTACAAAAAAGAGGCGGTTTGGGAGAGCACCGGGGTAGGCTCAAATATAGAGGCGGTTTTTTTTCCACCTTAGGGGCGGTTTAAACCGCCTCTACCTACATATTTTATAGTCAAAATAGTTCATCTAAGGGCATTCAAAACCGCCCCTACCAGTCGCTACGGAGGCGGTTTTGTTCCTGCCATAGGGGCGGTTCTACTGGCATATTTTATAGTGAAAATAGTGCACTTAGGGGCATTTAAAACTCCCCCCCAACAGTCGCTATAGGGGTGGGTTTTTCAACCATAGGGGCAGTTGGAACCGCCTCTAGATGCTTATTTTATAGGAGAAATACTCTATGTAGGGGCATTTAATACCGCCCCTACCAATTACTACGAAGGCAGTTTTGTTTCCACCATAGGGGTGGGTGATATGCCTCACATGATTATTTTATCGCAAATATAGTTCATCTAAAGGCATTTAGAAACGCTAAAAATAATAGAATCAATTATGTAATATGTGTGTGTGTGTGTGTGTGTGTGAAAAAGAATAACAAATTAACTTTAAATGTACTTTCATTACAATTTTGGAATATTTACAAAAAGATAATGTAATATCAACTTTTAAAATGTCTAGAACAATAACAAGTCTTAATATGTCTACTAATAATAGTCCAAAGCATCAACAAAAAGACAATATATCACTGCTATATGTCTGAATTTTGCTTGGAACTATAAACAAAGAGGATCAAACTTGTAACTAATCAAGGGGATTGATTATTATTCCACTCGTCTTCAACCTGATCAAATAAATAATGATTAATTAAATGATCAAAACTGTACTAAACAAATAAGAACAATACATCCAAAATATACTAATCTAACCATGACATATGCACAAGAAATAAAACGTACACAGAGGCTACAAAAATTGCATTGCTGTAAGAAGATAACAAGGATGAAATTAATCACAAGGATGCATAAATTGTGATATATTAGGAAATGCAGCATTTAAACCAAAGATGAAAATTAGTGACTATTTGAAGCAAAAATGTCTAGAGAAAGTGGATGTATGCTTGTCCAGTAGCTAACGAAGAACAACTTTTCCTAAAGACAAACATTTCTCTGCAAGTCCATAATTAACTAGCCAGAACGTGACATTCTAACTCTCTTAAAACAAGCAAATTATAATATATGCAAACCAGTTCACAATGTTGATGCTTAAACTTAAATGAACTGCAACAATACTAAATTGATCTTAAACCACCGTCAGTTCACACTAAGACTGCTAACGAAAGCTTTTCACTTCTCTTTTCCACTAATTTATTCAGACTTCCATGTTAAACAATTAATTTTTGAGCTCAAGTGCAATACGTAAATTAATGGAACACATTGAGTAATTAATGAGCAAATAAATCAAACTTAAACTTCCATCACTATTTGGCTTCTCCCAGTTCATCCATAATAGTAAAAAGACCCCTTTTCACTTTTCCTTTTCATCTTCAACCGAGAATCTAAAGCAATGACTTAAACACATTAATCTTACAACAGAATGAGGTTAAATACAAAGAGCAATGGATTTCACAAACTAAAACACAGAAAACAAAGCGATAAGTACGAGTACAAGATATTTGGGTGAGTAGAACTTATAAGCATTAGTTGAAGTATCTTTACCTTATTATCAAGAATCAATTGATAGAGAGAAACTAGATTGCAAACTAAAAAGTGTCCATCCCTATCACTATCAACTATCCACTTCCACTTCTAGAGAGCAAATGCTCAGTCACACTAGTTTTTGTGTTTATAGCATGAAACACAGTGTTCGTGGATTCAATCCACATGTTCTTTCAGCATGAATACTTTGTAACCAAGATTGATAGAATCCAGACCCCACAATTCAATAATGCTTCAATGAAGTGAAAAAAAACATAGTTAATGATTCTTCATTATATAGGTTCCCTGATATTGACGTATTCTTAACAATATAAAAATGCATTGATACACCAAGAATCAGTTTCAATATTTGATCGATGCATTGATACACCCAATTTTTTCATCAAGGTATGATTCTAAAAAGAGTTTCAACGACTAACTAATGGCAAATTCAATTACAACTGGTGCATATAACTAAGTATAGTTAAGTATTATATGTGGAGACAGATTGTCCAGATAACATTTGATACTCGATCTTTATCTCTTAACGATTAAACACCTATGCTATCTAATCAAGAGCTACATATAGAAACATCAAAGAGTTCATTTAAAGGAACCAAGATAAGTTTGTTTATTCACTAATTATTTTCTTTATACACCATCAATTTGAAAGTATCGCTATTGTTAATTTGCTTTCTAGATGTTCACTCCATTTTGGCATAAAAGAACTGTAACGGCTTCTATATACAAGTACCTCATACCCAAAAAAAAGAAAAAAGAACTTCTGTATACAAGAATTTTATTAATAGAATAAGTTTACATGGAAAATTATCCAAACAAAGAAGTGGAAAAGAACAAGAATTAAAAAATAAAAATAAAATGAGAGAAGAATAAGAAATGCCAAGGTGCATGCAAGCATGAAATGTTGAAAGCTTATCATGAAGTTGGATAATTTAGGTGAAGAACCAAGAGTTAAAGCCTATCGTGGAGTTGGATAATTTATTGATCATGCTTTTCCAATATTTACTATTTCTGCAACAATTAGTAGTTCCAAAAATTGTCTCTAGTGATACACAAAGTAGATGAATAGGTAAGAGTTGTGTGCCAAACTTTCATAGGTTGTATCTCATTGACCTAATAGTCTTCAATCAGATCACAAACTGTTCAGCAAGTGCATATATTACTAATCTCAAATTGCCAATGAAATATATACGTAGCGAGATGCTAACTTCAACACTAATTAACCAAACATTAATATCCACCAGTGTTCTCTGTCACAAATGCATTTTCTATATGAAATTGGATGGAAAAAAATTAGTAAATTTTAGTTCAATGAATATCCCCATTCTAACATCACGTGAATGCCTGGTGTTAAATAGCTAGAGAATTCTGCATTTGTTACCTTCCTCACATGCTCTCCATTTTGAGCACTTTCTCCAAGATTTGCATCTATGTTAATATAATAATAGTTTTGCTGAAATAAAGATGTCCCTTTGAGTATCATTAGTGTGGTAAAAACAACTAAAATAACTTTCTTCAATTGTGGCATCACATGTGATTGTGTATCTCTACAATTTCTTGAGCTGTCTTTATGCTCATAAATAGTGATCTTGCTGAAAGCAAGGGAGAAAAGAGAAAGAAATTACCAAATTATTGAAAGGAGCTAAAAACCACCAAATGCCTTGTAGATATGCAGGAGAAGAGGATAAAGATACACAATTTGCAAAAGCTACAACATCAAACAAGTAGAAAGAAAAAATGGTAAGCCATATGAGGAGCAATTGGAGGTTGCAGAGAGAATAATAGACGTGCAAGAAATTGAGAGCAAAAATAAAAAGAAGACAGGCGTGTAAAAGTGTAAAAATTGTGCCCAAAGAAAAGCGATAATGCAAGATTCCTTACCTGCAGCAGGGGACACACCAGCAGCAGAAGAGAAGTTGACATCTTGTTCCTTTATTATTCGGACAAGAAACAAGAAACAAAAAACAAAAACAAGGGAAAACAGAAAATTGCACAAATTAGAAGCAACTGAGGGAAATAAATAATTAATGTAGCAAAACTATAATAAATCTCATGAATAAGCAAGACAACACCTAAAAGCATAAAAGAACATTATATCTATTACTCACAAAATCTCTACCTACATGAATATATTAATCGTTAAAATTCTCTTATATTAAGACTTAATCTAACTTAATAATATTTCTTACATAATTCAGTTAAAAAATATTTATTATCACTGTCAAAAAATTATACATAATTCCTATATCCTAGAGAGCTCTAAAGGACAAAAGCCCACAAAATGAAATAAAAACAAAGGCCAATTCTAAGATTCCAGAGCAATACAAATGCCTATAGATTATCAAAAGAACGTGTTTTTTGAAAGAAAATTAAGTAGTAGAAAAGAGGAAAAAAGAGAAAAACAAAAATAGGGATAATGAAAGCCGTAGCTTGAAAGCACCAAAACCTCTAAAATTCAAAGCTTAAATGCCAATACAGGTAGATAAATGCATTCGTTCAGAACTAAAAACAAAAATAACTAAATAACAGAGAAAAAAATTAAAAAAAAAAGAAATCATACTTGCGAGGAAACCGAGATGAAGGAAAAAAGAATTAGGGTGGGGCAAAAGAGGGGCTTCGGGCCATCCCCAAACAGCTTCACAAGGAAGGAGGGATCTAAAATTGTTGCATAGATTGAGGGCCATTTTGAGAGGTTGATTGAGGGGTTGTTTTGGAGCAGCGATGGATGAAATTGGTGAGTTTTGGTGGTTGATTTTGTGATTGTGATGCTGAACTAGGAAAGCTAGTGGCTATTTGGGTGGGCAGTGATGGTTCATTTGGTGACTGGACTCAAAGAGGAAGATGGGTTTTGTTTTATTTTTATTTTTGAGAGAATGAAAAATTAGCTTGTCGTGGGAAGGAATGAGAGGATGAGAGGCGCGGGAGATAAGGGAATGGGAAATTTTTAGATTATCGCCTAATTTAGGGGCGGTTTCATAAATAACCCTTCTTAATTGCGAAAAAACCTTGATGCGGTTTATAAAAATGCCTCCAAATAGAGGTGAAAAGTAAATTCTCTATTTTGTAGAGGGGGTTTTTAAAATTGCCTCTACAAACCGCCTCCATAGCTTACTTTTTTTGTAGTGCAAGGCTAAGGGTGAGGAGCTGCAGACCTAGTCCTGCGCGACTTCTCTAGGTTGATATCCCTGGCTACAAGGCAAAGAGTAGTCATTGATAGGTGAAGGCCAAGGGTGAGAAGCCGTAGACCTAGTCATGCCCCGCTTCTCTAGGTTGACATCCTCGGCTACAAGGCAAAGAGTAGTCATTGATAGGTGAAGAGCAGATGTACCCATAGTTGTGTTGTAAACAGTGTATATCTCAAAAGCTTTTATCCCAAGTTGGAAAATTAAAGAGTCTTTGAATCACTTTATAATGTTTAGTTCATTATTGGACTTGTGATGACCTAAGATATAATGTGAGCTTGAGAGCACAAGGGGGAAGTTGAGTTGGGCCAATTCAGTTCAAACTGGCAGCCACCTGCGAATAGTTTAAACGCGGCCTAGTCTAGTTTTGTTTCAATTTGATCATTTTCTTTTAATGGCCCAACTGATTAATTTTTAAATGCCCAATGAATTAATCCCAATATCTCTTTTTTGTGGCTTATAAATAAATAACCTATTTTAGTCCTTTGAAATCACAGCATAAGAGAATTAGAGAATTCCTTTTTCTCTTTTTTCTCCCTCTTTGTTGTTGGCTTATTTGTTCGATTTTGTTGATCCTACTCCCTCGTAACTAGAGGTAGGCTTGTTCAATCCTAGGGAGATATTTTATCTAAGCCTTTTCCAGATATTACCAAAATTGAAATTTTCGCTAATGAAAACTTCAAAAGCTGGCAAAAATGTGTGCACTCACTACTTAACATCCATGGAGTTGCCCATGCACTAATTAATGCCAAGCCTGTGCGGATGCCAAAACTAAAAAGTCATGGCAATATGTCAACAAGGTATGTCGATGCACTATTTTACAAACACTTTCTAATGAACTGTTTGATGTGTATTCCAGCTGCAAGGAAGCCAAAACTATTTGGAAAGCTCTGACAACCAAATTCACAGCTGAAAGATGCAAGCAAACAAAACTTTAGAAAAATTGCACTATTGAAGAACTAGTGAAACACATCCTCATTGAAGATTCCAACAAGGAAGGAGCTGCAAGTAGCCAAAGCTAAGGACAAGGTGCTCAAAGCCACCAAGTACAAGGCAACAATAAGAGGTATGCCAACAAACCCCAAAATCATAAGCCCAATAATCTCAACTTTAAGAAAAATAAAGCTAATTGCTTCGTTTGTGGAAAACTAGAACACCATGCTCCCCAGTGAGGCACAAAAAGAAATGTGACAAAGTAAATGCTAATCCTCCTAAGGTTAATTTATTCGAAAGAGATGAAATAATTGTTGTAGTCATCTGTCAAGCAAACATCGTAGCCAATGTACATGAGTGGGTGATAGACTCTAAGGCTATTCTGTACATATATGTCGTGCTCCATTTTTTGAAAATGGAAAAGAAAGTGAGAGTTGTTTTTCAAGAAATAGTTTTTAAAAAATGATTTTTGTTTTTAAAACAAAAGAAAAAGGGCAAAAAATGAAACTTTGAAAATGCAACGGTTTAGGGCCAAAAATTGAGTCAAAAGAAGTTTTTTATTTATGAAAAATGAAGTCGGCACTTGGTATTGAGTTTTGGTGTACCAAGTCACCCTAAAAACACTTTGATGGAAAAAATGAGAAAAACAAAGACCAAAACTTTTTTACAAAAACATTTTTATAAAAAATAAAGAAAAGTAAGGAAGCCCTTTTTGGACGACTCCAAATCTTTGAAAACAAGAGAAAAAGGTTCGAGAGTCACAGTTGAAGAAAAGAAAGGCAAAGATTTGCACCTAAGACACCATTTCAACGTAGCCGAAACTAGTTGTGAGGTTTAATTGAAATTTTCCCAATGTAACCCTAAAACTTATTGCATTTGGATGTCACTGCACGAATGCAAATCTTAGATCTAAAAGGGACATCGGGAGGGATGAAATGTCCCTTTGAGGATTAATTGGATTTAATGCATTAATTACATAACCCAAAATGAGACCTCGAAGTAGTAATGAGTTATACAAAATGAAATGCAAAAATGAAAAATAAAACATAGATATAGATATAAGTGATCAAAGAAAGGGAATGCAACATAACGGGTATAGGGAATTAAGACTCATGACATGATTTTCCTTCTTACTAAGGGTAGATAGCGTGCTAAGTCTATGAGAGCCATACTCACCCATTTCCCATATTTGAAAGATGACTCTTCGTAACCTAAGCAAACAAATGACTTATTTATCCTAAAATTTTATATGAAATGCAGTTTAGGTGTCATGCATTATATATAAAATGCAGGTTCTCATAGAAACCTAGAGCACCCTAAATTATTGCTTGTGAGTCTTCCAAGATTGTAGGAAAATAGAGGTGTAGGTTTGCAAGAAGATAAGCCAAAAGAGGCTCCAAGGTGTAAGAATGTCAACTTTGCACCCCCCTCTCAACAATTCAAACGGGACAGAGAACCCGTATATTAAACCCCAAAGGTGACAGTGCTTAAAGTGTGGGCAACCAGGAATACATCTACTAACGGTCCAAATCCTAGTATTAGGGTGTTAAATTGTCATATAAATTGTATTTAATTACCCCTTGTTTTGGTAAAAAATTGTGTTTAATATTTTCATTTATTCACTTTTTCATATTTGGGCTTAATGTAGGAGATTGTGGAGAAAGGTTCTAAATTTGTCCAAAATTCCAGAAGACTTGATTTAATAAAGTATGACCACAGGTCTAATCATGTCGAGATGTAGAAATTGTGAAAAGTGAATTGGTAGAAGGCTACAATTGGAGGGTCCCACTTCCCTAAATTTTTTATGAATCTCAATGGAAAGAATTCTTTATTGACAAGAATCGAAAAGAAAAACAAAAAGGGAAGAAGTTAATTTGGAAAAGGAAGAAAAGAAAGAAAGGAAATTGATTTTGAAAACGAAACAAAGAAAAAAAGGAACGTGAAAAGCTAAAAGGGAAGAATTGTGCAATTCTTTAAAAATATCTAGCCTTGAACATTTAGTTTTGAGTCATCCTTAGTTTTTAGTTTTAGTTTTTCTCTCTTTTTCTCTCTCAAACAAATTATTGTAATTTGCTTTTGGGATTTGAAGTTATAATACGTGGTTAAACGTTTTATTCTAGTTAAAGGATAATTGAATCTCTGGTTCATCCAATGCTGTGAAATCTAATTATTTTTAATATTTTCTGCGTTTATAGGTATTTATCTATTCTCTGTTTAGATTCTAAGGTGATTGTATTCGTTCTTGTGTGATTATTTTTGCCAGTTAAATAACTGATCACTATTTAATTGTCAGATAATCTAAAGCCATCTAAACGTCAAATCC
>CM045568.1:3371766-3432520 GCA_024721245.1 Mitragyna speciosa
GGTCCCACTTCCCTAAATTTTTTATGAATCTCAATGGAAAGAATTCTTTATTGACAAGAATCGAAAAGAAAAACAAAAAGGGAAGAAGTTAATTTGGAAAAGGAAGAAAAGAAAGAAAGGAAATTGATTTTGAAAACGAAACAAAGAAAAAAAGGAACGTGAAAAGCTAAAAGGGAAGAATTGTGCAATTCTTTAAAAATATCTAGCCTTGAACATTTAGTTTTGAGTCATCCTTAGTTTTTAGTTTTAGTTTTTCTCTCTTTTTCTCTCTCAAACAAATTATTGTAATTTGCTTTTGGGATTTGAAGTTATAATACGTGGTTAAACGTTTTATTCTAGTTAAAGGATAATTGAATCTCTGGTTCATCCAATGCTGTGAAATCTAATTATTTTTAATATTTTCTGCGTTTATAGGTATTTATCTATTCTCTGTTTAGATTCTAAGGTGATTGTATTCGTTCTTGTGTGATTATTTTTGCCAGTTAAATAACTTATCACTATTTAATTGTCAGATAATCTAAAGCCATCTAACGTTCAAATCCGTAATTGTTTGATGATTTTAGTATTAGTGGCAAGTGATTAATTCAACTATAATAGAAGCTTTTGGATTATATCACGGGAATAAATAATCTAATTAGAACAAAGCCTCTTAGATATTTGCTGGTTTGAATTGGTGGCTTTTCTAATTTTAAAGCTATTAAATGATTGAATCCTAAGATCTTACCTAGGGTTATCATTTGATTAGGGAAGTAATTAACGGTCTTACCTTGGTTACCGACGCAACAAGGAAAGGCAGATTGTTAGAGTTTCTTAACAACCATAACCAATTTATTATTGAATGTAGGAATTTATCTTTACATCGAGGATCAATTAAATTGAACCAGAGTAAAAATTACTCCTTTGACTAGAGCTTAGGTTTTATTTCATTTCGTTTAACATAATTTTGTTTTTTTTTTTCCTTTGAGTTTCTTAAGTTTAAATTTCTTGAGTTTGATTATATTCTCCAAACCCCCCATTGTTGTGATTTGAATTAAATAAATCAATCAATCCTTGTGGATACGACCCTACTCATCACTGCACTTCCTTTTATTTTATTTGAGTAGGAATGCTATTTTTGCTGGTTTGACACCCCCACACCTAGAAGGGTTGGATTGGTTGAACATGAGGGTGGTGTAGACGATCAAATAGAATAGTTCAAGGAGGATGAACAAGAGTATGTATGCGAGAGGATAAGGATTATGAACACAAGCATTCATGGTGCGAAAATTGCTCCTGACACCAAAGCAATCCGATGAGAGTCGCAACGCCACAAATTATGCCAAACTAGATGCAAAATTTCTGGTAACATTTGTCTTGGTCATAGTTAGCGATAGTATTGAGGATATTATTTTTAGAGTTTCAATTTACTCCTTAAAATTGCGTGTAGAAAAGCATTTTGAACTTTATAAGACAGGCTGAATCAAGCATATTGAGTCTATTCGAGTAATTGAAAGATATAGAGTTCCCTTGTCACGGTAAAATATTATTAGAATGAGATTGTATGTGATGTGATCAACACAGATGTTGTCATTTACTTTTGGGAGGCCCATGGTACTTTGATGCTGATGCTACTCTTTGTGATCGAGAAAATGTCCATAAATTTGTAAATGACGACAAGAAAATTAATATAGCCCCTAGAAAGCAGAGTGAGCATCCTGAAGTTGACTCGACTAATCTTGGTAATAGTAAGTCTGCTAAGAACTTTTTGATTATCTCCCTTTCGAAGGGAGTTTTCCTTGCAAATTTTAGGGCTTCAAGAGAAGTGCAAGTTCTAGCGGTGAAGGGCATATTGACAGTATGGGATAAAGAATTGGACGAGCCATTGTATCTAGATATTTCTCTTAACATTGAGGTCTAGTTTTTCTCAAGTGGGAGAATTTGATTCGGAGCTCATTGAAGATGAAGTTTGGGGCAAGCAAGAACGAGCCAAGGCTAAGGATGAGAAGCCACGTACCCAGCTGTGCCCAGCTTCTCTAGGTTGACATCTTTGGCTATAAAAGAATAGGCATAAATGGGTGAAAAGCAGGTGCACCCACGGCTGACGCAGGTAGCCCATCGCTGCGATTCTAGAGAGTAGCCGTGCCTTGAACTTACGGGGGCAACTGACCTCAATTGCCGGCGACTGACGTATCGGACTTCAGTAGCGAGGTGCCCTCTCACCAGTGTCCCATGGCTGGTTTCACAAAAGTTCACGGTCGACTTGCAGATATTTTACAAACTGTAGTTATTATTAATAGATTCCTTATTTTTTGTAACTCTTTTAGAAATTCTTCTTAATACAAGTTTAGGTTATTTTTAAGACTATAAAAGGCTTCTTTAACCTCCTTTTAACGCACTTTGCCTTATTATTCTTGAGAATTCAATAAAATTGTAGATTTTTTTCTTGCATCTTTGATTCAATTTCTTCACAAATTCGTTATTAAACTTGTTTCTTCATTACACTTTTTTATGAATACACTGATTAATAAATCTCTTTATTGTAAAAAAGTTCAGATTTTCAGAATATTTTTTATTGATAACTATTCTAGCTTCTCTCCCCTATGAGAATGGTTGTAAATTGCATATCATGATTCTAAATTTGTAACTTTTTCCTCGGTCCCTGCATTATGATTAATGCACCTGTCGTAATTTTCTTTTGGGCAAAAATCGCTTCACTCTATAGTTTTGCCCATGTTGCAGCATGAAGTTAAAAGAATTGATATGAATGTCCTATCTACATCTAGTTGATGCACAAGTTTGTCGTGTTATCATACAGAAGGTTAGGATATTTGATCCTTTTACAATTTTCTTTTTTCGTCTTCTTTCTTGAGATGTGTCCCAGCATATTTCCACAGCAGCCACCAATGAAATGCCGGCCACCATTAGCTGGAGCTAGCCGTCATCTTTGACGACAGTTTTGACGTGCTTTCTTTTTGCTTTTTGTGCCAATTTCATTTTTCTCCACTATATATAAATGCTGAAATTGCGGCCAAAGCACCTAGCAATAAATACGTTATAACGTAATAATCCCTTAGCTCCAAATTAGATATCTTATTTTTATTCGCAAATAATATCCACTGTTTAAAAAAAAGTTAACAAATAGAGTACTGTCTGCCTTTAAATATTTTACTCTCTATTTGTCGTTGGACTTGCATATTTCTCAAATCTCCTCACATTTTCAATTAACTTACGCGATAAACCTAATATGATTTTTGAGAAGATATTGCATAGCAAAGGTAGTGAATTAATGCCAATTACATTCTTCCAAATAATCAAGAGCCACGTCCATGTGTAGTACCCATTAAATAAGGGACACACCTTATTGCAGGATGTAATTGTTATTGGTGTATGACTTAGAACTGCCATGTGATGTACCTTAAGTATTTATTTTTTTTAATAATTTTTACTAACTTTTCAAATTATTACTTTCAACTGTATATTTTTTTAAAAATCCGTATGAGTCAAATTAAGATATTCAATTTAGGAGGGAAGAGTAATTGATTTGAGAATAATAAGAACTTGGAATTTCGTCCATATAGATAATAAAGCATAGAAGAGTTTTGATCAATATAACAAGAGTAAAGAATAGATCTAATTCTTCAATTTTTCACGTGTCGGACAGGTTAAACAAATAAAAAAAATGTTTCGAGCAGGTCCAGGGAATTTGCATAATGGATGCAACTTCTTGGATATAGCATTGGGTTAAATGAAGCTTTGCAGGGTAGTTTGATGATATAAATGGTCTAAAATTAGAAGATGACGGATATAATGACGGAAATGGGGCATTGATATCAATTGCTTAACTATATTAGATGGTAATTTGACGAAAATATTAGTTTAGATAGCAAAGGGTAGGATTCTGAAAATAGTTTTGATGGTAAAGTGGTTTCGTTTCTATATCTTCTCTATGACAAGGGAGAGGCAACATATCCTCGATAGTTTTTTTTTATTTTTATTTTATTCTGGCAACCAAAGCCTATAGTATTAGTTAACTTTATCTGAAGGAGTACAGGGATTTTTTTTTTTTTTTTTTTTTGCGTTTCTATTTTCGCACATATCTGGGGAACCAAAAAAAAAAAAAAAAAAAAGAAGAAGAAAATGGCTTGAGCATTACTTGTACAT
Source organism: Mitragyna speciosa (assembly GCA_024721245.1). Classification (NCBI taxonomy): domain Eukaryota; kingdom Viridiplantae; phylum Streptophyta; class Magnoliopsida; order Gentianales; family Rubiaceae; genus Mitragyna; species Mitragyna speciosa. The sequence goes on from CM045568.1 coordinate 3,375,907, forward strand.
TAGTAGTAAAATTCCTTAACACAAGATGCATATATTACTTGTTACAAAAATAGAATAGGAGCATTCTAAAAAAGACCTCGGACTCTAAACATCCGTGTTCATCAATAGATATCTTGGCATGCCAAAGCAAACATGAATAAGTTGTATGATAGCAAAAAAAAAATGATTTATATTCAATTCTTTCCAGTTTCCAGCAAAAGGGCAATCAGATCAAAACCAGAGACTCTGAATTATGTGTTGGAAGGGTCAATCACTGGTTTCAAGAAATGCATAGTCAGTGTAGCCAACAACGGGATCCGAGGTAAAGAAAGTTTCTCTAGTGGTACTTATTGAGTGGAGCATTTAACTCAAATCTCTTCGGCAAATCGGGATTGGCCAAGAACCAACGTCCATATGCAACAAGATCAGCACGATTTTCAGCCACAGCTTTGTTGCCATCTTCCCTGTCATAACCCCCAGCAACAATGAAAGTACCTTTAAATGCCTTCCTCATTGGCAGAAGGCTATCTGCAGATTCAGATTTTTCCCCAGGAGTCTTCATCCTTGGCTCAACCACGTGGCAGTACAAAATCCCGTATTTATTTAAGGCCTCAGCCATGTAAATGCCTAGAGCTTTTGGATTTGAATCTCCTGATTCCATGTAATCTGCGAAGGGAGACAGCCTTATGCCAACTCTATCAGCTCCTATTGCATCCGAAACTGCTTCAACTATTTCTAAAGCAAATCTGCAACGGTTCTCCAAAGAGCCTCCATATTGATCTGTTCTGTCATTGATTTGGTCTTTCAAAAACTGGTCTATTAGATAACCATGAGCCCCGTGGATCTCAACCCCATCAAAACCTGCAAATTCATATGCAGAATGAGACGCAAAGAACAATGATATTTTTCTTTACCCAAGTCCAAGATTTATCCAGGAAAAGAAAAAAAAAATCAAGTTTTGTTAGATTTCATAAATTCCTAATGTCCTAATAAAAACTTCACCTGCTTCGATGGCATTAATTGCTGCAAGTTTGAAATGGTTGACAATCTCAGGAATTTCTTCCGTCTTTAAACGTCTTGGCGGTGAATATTCTTGGACATCATCATCACCTTGGGGAGTTAATGGCTTGTCCGTGGATGAGATTGGAGCTTTTCCCTTAGGGTGAGAACCTTTAAATGACAGTAAAATAAAAGAGATTTTAAGAGGCCAGTGAGAGCTTATTAATTCCTACGTAAAATACTGCATATGCATGGCAATTTTAGAATCTAAATTCCTAGGTGTAATTCATTTTGAAACCAAAAGTGGCCTTGCTGAAAAAATTGTAAAACCTGTCTTTTTGCCCTCTCTCTACTACATGAATTTTTTTCTAATGTCAAAATGCAATTAGATGAAATGTAATTCGGGAAGAAATGGGAGAAGAAGTTACCAGAATTAGAAACCCTTCCAACATGATAAAGCTGGCAAAAGATGATACCGCCCTTTGCATGAACAGCATCTACAATGGGTTTCCACGCCTCAACTTGTTCCTTTGTCCATATACCAGGTCCAAATGGAGATCTTCATGGATAACAAAACATTTGGAAAATTTAAAAATTAAAAGAAATTAGCGTGGAATGTGGATAAATTGATATTAGTAAACCTAATGTCATTTGCACATTTCAAACGTTGAATTGCTTGATCATTTTGCAGCTTAATTTTTATTCGTAACACTTTAGTAACTAAATTTCTTCTTATTCAAATGTATTAATGGCTAAGTGTTGCATCTTCATTGTAAATAGAGCACAGAAATTTGTCTTGGATGATGATATTATCCTAAAATAATAGTCTTATGAATATTGAAGAGCTGACTTTTAATTACCCAATATTTGTTCAAGATTTAGCATTCAACTGCTAACTGTTCTAAACTGACAGAAAAATAAAAGGTAGTTTTGGCATTGAATTGTAGAAAATAAGAGTTTACAGTGAAACTTTTTAGAATCTCATTATTTTTATCGTGTAAAATAACACTAACTCTTTTTGTTATTGATGTATTGGGGTGGGCGTTGAATAAGAAATGCTGCTAAAATTACCCGACAATCGATGTCTCAGATACTCCTTTGGATTCTGTTATGAGAAAACTGCCTTTGGAGGTCCTCTGACCGTAATACAATATTGCATGTGGTTGCGGTAGATTGTCATAAGATCTTAGCCTTCCCATTGGTGCCAAAACAATTCTATATATAATTGAAAAAGATGATGTATAATTAGCCTTCATAAAGCAAAAATAATCCTTCCAATTGAATAAAACTTCTACCTAAACTAGAGATTGCAAAGAAAATGACCATTATTACAAAATGGCAACTGTGAATAAAGAATATTAATGAAATGCGTAAAGGAGGAGTACCTATGAGATAGCTGAAAGTTGCCCAACTTATAAGGAGTCAGTAAAGGGATTTGCTGTTGGGATTGTTGCTCATCTTGCCCATTCTCTACCTTCTTTCCCATTTCTAAATTCTTGTTCTTCAATTTCTCTCTTAATCCAAAAGATGAAATGATACAACTAATGAACCAAAACTTTCTTTGTTCTTCTGCTCAGAAATACAAGTGTGATACAATGAACTTCGTGCAGCGGCCAGTCTGTTATTTATAGAGTCGAGGCAAATGTTAATAAAGCTTGTTTACCAAGTTTGACCAATAGTCCTACGGGCCAAAGAAATTATTTGTGGGAACCACTTGGGGAAAAAAAAAAAAAAAAGGAAGAATTGGGTCATTGAAGTCGTAACTGGCGACCGTTCTCCAAGTACACGGCCCATCAGGAAAGGTCGATACTAGAACGATCTCTTTCATCATTTGAGCTCTGAAGTTGCATTACAAAATCAGTTTGTAATGATTTTTTTGAAAATCATTTTTTTTGAAAGTAGACATTTGTGTATAAGTATATGAATGAGGAGACATAAAATATTAGCGCCTAATTTTAAAAATAAGCAAATATAACATACCTGAAAAAATTGGAAACCTTAAGAATAAACAAAACAGGGGAAAAAAAAATAGGAGTGCAAAGTGACATGACGTCCTTGGCGATTTCAAAAAGCGTTCATTGTCAATTTGTATTTTAGGGTCAAATGCATCTGTTGGATGTACTAAAGAACGTAATATCTTACATCACCAAAGACTGCTTACGTTTTCTATTCGTTATTGGAGCTCTGAAATTGAAAAAAGTATTAAATATATTACGTGTATCGTTACGTGGTATATTAAAAAGAATAATTTATTATCATGTGGCGATAATGGATCGCTTCTTATATTATTTAGCAATGTCTGATTGGTTCTAGGATAAGTTTTCTTTGTCAAGTATTCAACATTCTAATCTACTCCTAACCTATTCTAGGGGATGGTTCAACCAATAAGATGGTGCTCCTCTAAATTTTTTTATCAAGCTATCTGGTGCAAACAGTTCTAAGACAAGTTAAAAATTAAATATTTTACCCAAAAAATATTTCATCCCACATATATACACATATCACTCCCTTTTTTTAGCAGTCTAAGCCTAATCTATTGTCTGACCAAAAATATTTAGCAAATCCATTGTATAGCAAAATATTCAATAAAAAAAGAAGTTAATGTTTGGCTGTGCTCATAACTTTCTTAATTTTCAGCATAGGGTTGGATTTGAGTAGGTTAAAAAAAGACATACAACCTTTGGCAAGAACAGCGGATATGGAAGGCTCCAAGCACTATGGGAGAATTATTTTAGACAAACCAGTAATTAGAAGGGTAAATTACGAAATATTTCCTGTGATATCGCTTTTGACCATATAATCTCCTTATCTTTTAATATGACCATATAATTTCGTGTGCTTTTATAAAATGTAAAAAACGGACGGAATCAATATTTCGTTACAGAATATTCTCATAATATTTCATATTTGATTCTACTGACACAGTATATTTTGTGATGTTAATTGGGTTAATACATATAGTTCGCAATATTCTATTTTTCACATTCCATAAAACTGTGAGGTGATTGTGGACATTGAAAAGATAGAGGGACTATGTAATTGAAAGCGAAATCACAGGGGAGTGTTTCATAATTTGTCCTAATTGGAAAGGTAAAATAAGAACAATTGTTCACATTCTTTTAAGATTTAAATGCTGTTACCGTGGGGTTTTTCTACTTCGGCTGCTGCTTGCCGTTGTTTATTCCCACGTTTTTGTTTGAATTTGGAATTGTGATTGGCCTTTTTATTTTTATAATTTGGTCAAACCACTCATGTTCGGAAAGCGAAACTGGGTATAAAATTAACTGAGAAGCAATTTGATTTCTCTTTCTCTTCCGTATTTATCGCAATGGACTTGTTCGTATGAGTCCTCCAGATTCATGCCATCCATTAATGTTAAGAAGATTTTGGTTATTAATTCTATCAATTTTTCACATTGCATCTACACCTATCAAATGCCAAGCATATTTCTAACTTTTAAAATAAATTAGACAATTACTAAAGTGTTAATAAGATATTACAATTCATTATGAGCTTGGTATTAAAAATTGAGGATCTGAACTGTCTTGGGCTAGAGTTTTTCGAAAAATAATTTAATTATATAAGTTATTTGCAATATATATATATATATATATATATATATATAAAGAGTCATTAAAGTTGTTGCCCGTAGGGCACGTTGCTGTGTATGCGACTGTTTTCCTAATAAATAGTCCATCAGAAAGGTCGAGAATTATCACGATAGTTCTCGATTTTGCTGTATGATATTGTGGTCGACACAACCAAAACGTAGCATTGCAAAATGGTTACAAATTTTTTGTAAACGTAGCATCAATAAATCTCTATACAAATATTTATGTATCAAAGTTTAGATTTTCAGAACAGTTGTGATTGATAACTATTCCAACGGTCGAAATTTTCTTTTGGACAAAAACCATTTTACCATTTAAACAATTATTTAAATTTACATTTTGCAATCTAGTCTCATATTTTTGCTAAATTGCAATTTGAAGTTATTTGATCACAATGTCCATCTACATCTAGTTGATGGCTAAATTGCGATGCACATGCTTGTCACCTGATCATACATGCTTGTTGTATTTCGGCCTTTTATATGCTTTTATATGTTTTCGTTTTCATCTACTTCATTGTAAGTTGTCTCCCAGCATATTTCTGCAAGTAGCAACCAATAAAATGTCGGCCGCCAATGCTTAGAGCCAGCCGTCATCTTTGACAGATTTTGACATTTTTACTTTTATTTTTCCTCTAATTTCATTTTTCTCCACCACATCCCGTATCGACAGTGCGTGTACAAATGTTGAGATTGTAACCAAATTGCAAAGCAATAAAGATGTTATAAATGTTAATAGTACTCCTTCAGCTCCAAATTATTATTTTTTTATACACCCACACTATTACATTGGAAAAAAGAATTTACCGTTAGTAAAATTCGAACTCCCGACTTCTGAGGTAGAGTCATAGAGTTATAACCGTTTGGCTCTCTATTCGTTCTCGCTCCAAATTATCTTATTTGTTTAAACTATTCTACAACAATATGCATTGTTAAAAATTAAAAAAAAAAAAAAGCCAACAAAGAGAATACTCTCTATCTTTAAATATTTTACACTCTATTTGAAGTAGACTTGCGCATTCCCAAAATCTCCTTATATATCAATTAACTAATGTGATAAATTCCAAGAAGGTGTTGCATGGCAATGGTACTTCACACGGTGGACTAATATTAACTATGTTCTACCAAATAAATTAGCAGCATCTTTGATGTCTAGTTCCTACTAAACAAGGTGGACCTACATTGCTTACTTGGTTGGATGTTATTAGTATTGGTGTGTCACTTAACACCTTGGTGTATCTTGACCATTTAATTTTTTTTTTTTATACTTTTAACAACTATTTAAATTATCACTTTCAACTGTACATATCTTTAAACTCGTGCTGAATCAAATTAAGAATTCAATTTAGGAGGGAAGAAGTAATCAATTTGGGAATAATGAGAACTTGGAATTCTATCAGTATATATAACAAAGCACAGAACTGTTTTAATTCATATACCGAGAGTGAAGAATAGATATAATTCTTAACTGGTTCAAGTGTTGGACAAGTTTAAAAAAAAAAAAAAATCAAAAAATGGTTCGAACAGGTCTCCGGGAATTTTCTTATGGGGCAACTTCCTGGATATGGGATTGGATTAAACGAAGGTTTGCAAGGTAATTTGATAATAGAAAAGGTCTAATATTTGTTTTGGACCAAAACGAGTTAACAATATGACAGATATAATGACGGAAATGGGGCAGTGATATCAATTGTTTTGCTACATTGACAAAAACAGATTTAGTTTAAACAGCAGAAAGTGAGACGTTGAAAATAGTTCTGATGGTAAAGTGGTTTTCCACGATAGTTTTAGTTTTCTGGCAAACAAAGCATATGGTACTAGTGAGCTAGTCTGCAGGAGTATATTTTTTTTCCCCCCCTCAAAATTTTGCCTTTCTGCTTTCGCACATATTGGGGAACAAAAGAAAGAAAATGGCTTGAGAGTTACTTGGATCTCAAAAGTCAAATTCCTTAACACCAAACATGCATATATTACTTGTTACAAAAATAGAATAGGATTACATTAAACAAGACATCGGATACCAAAATAACAGGAACAAGTTGTATGATATATAAATATGATTTATATCCTATACTATTGTGTTTCCAGTAAAAGGGCAATAAGATAAAAAACCAAGAAACTCCGATTTATGAATTCAGAGAGTCATCTGTTTCAAGAAATGGATAGTCAGTGTAGCCAACAACTGGATCGGAGGTAAAGAAAGTTTCTCTATGGTACTTGTTGAGTGGAGCATTTAACTCAAATCTCTTGGGCAAATCTGGATTGGCCAAGAACCAACGTCCATATGCAACAAGATCAGCACGATTTTCAGCCACAGCTTTGTTGCCATCTTCCCTATCATAACCACCGGCAACAATGAAAGTACCTTTGAATGCCTCCCTCATTGGCAGAAGACTATCTGCACATTCAGATTTTTCCTCAGGATTTTTCATCCTTGGCTCAACGACGTGACAGTACGAAATCCCGTATTTATTCAAGGCGTCGGCCATGTAAAGGCCTAGAGCTTTTGGATTTGAATCTCCTGATTCCTGGTAATCTGCAAAGGGAGATAGCTTTATGCCAACTCTATCAGCTCCTATTGCATCCGAAACTGCTTCAACTATTTCTAAAGCAAATCTGCAACGGTTGTCCAAAGAGCCTCCATATTGATCTGTTCTATCATTGATTTGGTCTTTCAAGAACTGGTCTATTAGATAACCGTGAGCTCCGTGTATCTCAACCCCATCAAAACCTGCAATTCAAATACCGAATGAGACACAAAAAAATTTCCAGAACAACGCCATTTTTCTTTACCCGAATCCAACAAAAACTTCACCTGCTTCGATGGCATTAATTGCAGAAATTTGAAATGATTGACAATCTCAGGAATTTCTTCCGTCTTTAAACGCCTTGGTTGTGAATATTCTTGGACATCACCACCTTGGGTAGTTAATGGTTTGTCCGTGGATGATATTGGAGCCTTTCCATGTGGATGAGAAGCTTTAAATGACAGCAAAATAAAAGAGATTCTAAGAGGACAATGAAAGCATATTCATTTTGCAACCAAATCACTGCATAAGACAGCAATTTGTGAATCTAAATTCTCAGGTGTAATTCAGTATTAAGAGTGGACTTGCTCATAAAAATTGTATAACCAATCTATTTTCCTCTCTCATTTAGATGAATTTTTTTTCTAATGTCAAAATGCAATTAGATAAAATGTAATTTGGGAAGGAATGGGAGAAGAATTTACCCGAATTACAAGCCCTTCCTACATGAAAAAGCTGGCAAAAGATGATACCGCCCTTTGCATGAACAGCATCTACAATGGGTCAGGCCTCAACTTGTTCCTTTGTCCATATACCGGGTATAAAGGGAAACCTTCAAGAAGCCAAAATAATTAGCAAAATTAAATATAAAAAAATGTAGGTATAACTTAATATAAGTAAATCTAATGTCATCAGCACATTTGAAGCATTGAATCAATTGACCATTTGCAGCTGAATTTTATTCGTAACACTTTATAGTGCCTAAATTTCTTCTTATTCAAATATAACGATGGCTAAGTGTTATTTCTTGATTGTAAATAGAGCACAAAAATTTGTCCTAGATGATGATATTATTCTAAATAATAGTCTTATGAACATTGAAGAGCTGACATTTTATTACCCCATATTAGTTCAAGACTTAGCATTCAACTGCTAACTATTCCAAATTGACAGAAAGTAAAAGGTAGTTTAGGCATCGAATTTAAAAAAAAAAAAAAAAAGAGTTTAGCAGGAAACTTGTCAAAATCTCATTAGTTTTATCGTGCAAAATGACGGTAACGTTTTCTATTATTGACGTAAGAGTAGGGTATTGGATAAGAAATGTTATTAAAATTACCCTATGATAGATGTCTCAGAAACTTCTGTGGATCCCGTTATGAGAAGACTACCTTTGGATGTCCTTTGACCGTAATAAAATATTTCATGTGGTTGTGGTAGATTGTCATAAGATCTTAGCCTTCCCATTGGTACCAAAACAATTCTATATATAATTGAAAAAGATGATTTCTAATTAGTCTTCATAAAAAAAAAAAAAAGATAATCCTTCCAACAGAAACAAAATTCTACCTAAACTAGAGATTGCAAGGAAAATGACCATTATTACAAAATCGCAACTATGAAATGCGTAGAGGAGGAGTACCTATGAGATAGCTGAAAGTGGCCCAACTTATAAGGAGTCAGTAAAGGGATTGGCTGTTGGGATTGTTCCTCATCTTGCCCATTCTCTACCTTCTTTCCCATTTCTAAATTCTTCAATGTCTCTATTAATCCAAAAGATGAAATGATACAACTAACGAACCAAAACTTTCTTTGTTCTTCTGCTCAGAAATACAAGTGATACAAGGAACTTTTCTGTTATTTATAGATTTTATGCATATGTTAATAAAGCTTGTTTACCAAGTAAATCTTCTTTACCAAGTTTGGTAAGAGTCCCAAAAGTTAGTATTAGTAAATTATTTGTGGAGCCACTTGGGATTAAAAAAATAATTGGGTCATTGAAGTCGTGGCCCATTGGGCAAGTAATTGGCGACTATTCTCTAATTTCGGAGCCCATCAGAAAGGTCGATTCTAGAAGACTTGGGATAGTTCTGGGTTTTGTGGTATTATATTGTGGTCAAAACGACCAAACCAAAGCATTACAAAATCGGTCAGATTGTAGGAGTTGCCCGACGCGTTGTTTAGGTCACATATTGTAAAAAATAAATAAAGAAATAGAGCAAATTTATACACTATGCATAATAAATGAAAAAGTCTATACAAATCAAAGTTTCAGATTTTTCGGAACAATTGTGATTGATAATTATTCTAGCTTTTCTTTCTATAATATTGGTTATGAACTGCATATCATGATCTAAATTGGAGAATTCTTATATGGACTAGGTCTAAACTGCATATCATGAACTAAATTGGGAAATTTTTATATGGATTGGGTCTATGACTCGATCTGTGGATCTTGTAGTCTAAAAACAATGTCATCTAAACGTAATAATGCATGCCGATATGAAAAAATGATGTAAGAATGCTGCAACCTCTATTTTAGATGATAAGATTTACATGTGAGGTCATGTACCAGATCCATATAAGAATTTTTCATCCTAAATTTGTACTTTTCCTCAATCCCTGCATTAGGAAATGATTGGTTGCTGTACCGTTCTTTTTTGGCGAAAATCATTTTACCATTTAAAACTATTTTTAAAATTTATACATTGCCATCTAATTTAAGCTTTTTGCCAAATTGCAATATAAAGTTGAAGAATTGATCTCAATGTCCAATCTCCATTTAGTTGATGGTTAAACTGCGATGCACATGTTTGTCACCTGACCTGATCATGCTGGGGTACTTGTGATTATTTGGCATTTCATCTCTCTTTAAATTTTCCTTTTGATACTCTTTCTTGTGAGAGTTGCGTCACAACACACCTCTGCAACTAACCATCGTTGAATTGCCTACCACCAATAGCTAGCGCTAGCCGTTTTCTTTGACAACAATTTTGACATGTTTTCCTTAATAGTCCTGAGTTCGGCTTCCACTTCATGTAAGCGCTGAGTGAGGTCCTCCCTAGCTTCCTTAGCCTGCTTAAGTTGCCTCGTAGCTTCTGAAAGCTCGAACTCCAACCTACTTATCTCACTATAAGATTAATAGGCTGCATCTCGTCACTCTAGCCGATCTTCCATCTTGGTAGAGAAAACATAAGCCTAAAAAAGAAAAGTAGATTAAGGTTCGGGGAATATTCAAAAAATCAAACTTAAGAATATGATGGGAAATTCCTTACTGTAGCCATAGAAACAGAGAAATGACATAGGAGGTTAATGACTGAAAAGCCTTAGGCATGTGTCTCATTCTGAGGCAAAACAAATTTCAACAGCCATTTTTTGGCCACGTTATAGTTGGCCGAGCTGTTATTGATATCCAAGGTCCACTTGGGGTAGAATTGAAAGGCAGGAATCATAGAGTCTTAAAAAGGCAAGCTTAAGGATGGAACTAGATTGAAGTTCCACAAGGAGCCGCCTATGGGTTTGTTGGAAGAGAAAAATTCTGACTGGTATTTGCATGTGATCCTCTATAGAAGATAGTGGAAGTATCTATGGAAGACATTTGTTCTAGAGACTTTCTTTTACAAGACGAGGAAGAATCAACCATATTAAGATATAAATTGATATTGCTAAAAAAGAAAAATTTGTGAAAAAGATTAGAGGTAATCAACCTCAAAGGAGTCTCTAATATTTATAACTGGTTTGAAGATTAACCGTTACCAATTGAGAAATCATGAAGAATAGTTAACACGACAATTAATAGGAATATGAGGGAATGTGACACTAAAAATTCAAACCCACTCATTACATGGTAACTGATCAGTGTAAGTGACATTTTGTGTTTAGGCGGCAAAATAGAAACAAACAATAACAATTGTAAGTATTCAACTCTTCAAATAGAGTTGCTTTTTCCAAACAAGATTGATTATACATGTCCGCCAATTAACTCTCAACTTCAACATAAGAGCTTCGCCCATTTTAAGCATGGCCTTGTCCTATAAAAGACCATAGATGGAGATAGGCGGGTGTAAAGCTGCTGAGCTAAGTACTGCCAAGGTCTTATCCTAAAGTCATCTCGAAAGTTTTGAAAGTGTGCCTTGAAAGCATCATTTAAGGGATTTAATTGAAATGATTGTTTAAGTACCATATTAGGTAAGCCTTGTTGGGTTAATCAAGCACCTCGAGGTCTCATCCCTAGGTCGATTTGATTAGTTAAAATTTTCAGACTAGGGCCTTCACCCCAGTTTCCTTTTCTCCCCCCATCAAAATTATCCTCTATCAGTTTCAAATCTAGTGATAATTTCAACCAATTCGTTTTGTACATCCATAAGGTGGTGAAAATCGCTCATTCCAACTATGTTTAATAGGATTTTTTTTTTTTTTGCCGAAGATGAAGAGTGTGTAAAGATCTTCCTAAGAGTACAATAGAACAGATATCAAAGAGATATTACAAGCCTCGGTAAGAAAAGATGGTAATACATTTATAAGTTTCCTGAGCACAAAATAATGTCCGAGCAAGTATTATTTAAAATTTTCTCCTAACAAGGTACACTCAAGCGGGCACCTTGTCTTTTCCTTACATGAGCAGTTGATTTTAGCCAATTGGTTCGCTCAACCAGTTTGGTCAACCAGTTCAATTGCGTATTTGTGTTAATAGTTTAACATTGGAAGTTCATTTGAACAGTATCTCACCAAAGTTATCAATAAGAATTCATTAGAAGAAGACTCAATTGTTAGTTAGAAATCGCAAAGAAAGTTGTGTACATTGTTCAAAACAAAAAGAATTCGGCATACAAAGACATTGAGAAGAATGCAAAGAAAAATAATATGCTTCTTACTTCATGGAGTACAAATAGAGTACAGTGTACATGTTACAAAGTTCATGACGTCTTTTACATCAAAAAGAGACTACTTTCTTCTTTTCTCATGCTCGATATTCTTCAACCTTAGTGGCAAAGAAGCTATAACAAATGTCCTTCAGACGAAGAGCTAGTGACAAGTTGACCAGAGTGCCAATGCCCAACAGAAAGAAAAAGAAAAGAAAAACCCAAAAGGTCTGATGATTGGAAATAGCAAGGACAACTGGACTCTTGAAGGACTTTTAGTTTTAGTATTGGGAGGTCGAGGGTTTCTCTCCAATCCCGAAGCCAGCATGCCCTACTATTGCTACCCGACCTTGGGTAGCATTTGGGAAGATGCAAATTCGCCCTTAGCCTAGTACGTTGGAAGCAACTACCACAAAATTTCAAGCTACATCAATGAGCTTTCGCCCAACTCAGATGGGCCTGATGTAATGGAAGACGTGAAGCTTTGCAATCAAAGATAATAGAAAACATGAAACCTCTGTGACTGAGTAACTCTGGCAAACTAGAGAAATATTCTTCTATACTCATCTTTCTTCGAAGTACTCTCAAGAGGAGACATATCTCATGACTTTGAAACATTTTCATGGTAAAGTGAGGAAATAGATTAAAATTCTTACATATTTATGGGAGAATATGAGGAAGTTGAAATGACAACTTTGAAGGGACACAATGCTTCAATTCTGATTTTCTGAAATCAAAAAATTCGGATGCAGATTTCCCTCGAAAAATGAAACGGTTCCTTGATTCTCTACAGTTGCCATTTACTATCATTTATTGATGGTTCCATTTTGTCTTCATCTAAGGAAGACTAAGAGCTAGGATGCAATTGTAGTTATCAGGCATTCTATTCGAGCTCGAGGGCAAGTGAAGAGGCTGATTATTAATGACCTAAGACCTAGAAACAAAATTATATTGGGATAGTCCAAACGTTAAGGCCCAATATTCCAAAATCATGCTCCCAGAATAGGAAGCCCAATTTTCGTTTAATGGCCCAAGAATAATTAGAAATCTATCCTTGAATGTTGTCTTATCTTAAAATCAATCTCTGATCTGATCTCTTTAGTTCGGTTCTACACTAGGTGGACTAGATGGTCACCTTGGATGTCTATTAATGTCCATTGCAAGAGCTCTTTCAAGCCTTAACAAGCCAAACCGAACTAACAAGCTTGTAAGCTTTCATAACGGCCTAAGATGGGGATTATGAATAGCAGGAAATGAACTTGCTATGACCTGGCATAGGAATTAATGTGCCTAACATCAAAAAAGTAGGGGAAAAATAAAGCAATATTCAAGGTGATCAACTCTTTGTTCCACCAGTGTTCTTAACATCTTGTGAGTACTATGAATTTTGTGCAAGAGATGAAACCATTGTGCTAAATATTGTTTCACCTACTCTAGTGCTTATATAACTGTAATTATTCATGCTGTCATATGCAATGGTAACATGTTTGAATTGATCAAGTGCTACAAGTCCTTTGCTCGCTCAAATTTTAGCAGCAAAGAAAGCTACTTTTTTTAGTAGAAAATTTCCAATACCATAGGATAATTGATGAAGTGATGCACTTGCTATTGTCTAGGTGGTTCTTGATACATGAGAAGACTAATTCATTAATAATTCCACACTACATCAATGGCTTAACACTATATGATGTGACTAATTCAATTGAAGGGTATCATTAACATAAAGATTTAACTAAAAACTCACTACAAGAAAAAAGATCATTAGTGACGACAATTTTTAGTGACAACATAATCTAGTCACTAAAGATCAATTTCTGTGACAACAAAAATCTTGTCACAATATTTATGCATCTTCAGTGACAACATCAAAATGTCGTCACTGATGGCATCCCTCCATCTGGCGCCAATTTGTATCACTGACAAGAGTTAAATGTTGTCACTAAATACAAAGTCTATAGTGACAACATTCTTCGAGTTGTCACTGAAAATTTGTTGAAGAGATTAGCGACAAGGCTTGTTGTCACTGATGATAACAATACATTAATAACAATACTTGTCGTCACTGAAACAATGCCCTATTTTTGACAACTAAACACGTTGTCACTAAAACTCAATTTTTTTTTACAACATTTGAAAGTTGTCACTAAAACATTTCTATGGTATTAGTGACAACATTAATCGTCACTGAATGTTTAACAATTTCTAACAACAACAAGAAGTTGTCACTAAACAAGAACATTATTTTAAAGAAATCATACAAGTTATATCTAAAGTATTAGTTAACACTTATGTCGTCACTAAACGTATAATATTTTCTGACGAGAACAATATGTTGTCACTAAAACTATATTTTCTTTGACAACTTATAGAAGTTGTCACTAAAATATATCAATTACTTTGGTGATAACATATGTTATCATAGATGCTCCACCTTTTCTAACAACTTTCTTTTATTGTCACTAAATATGTGTAAGGAATTAGTAACAACAGGTGTGGTCACCGAGGTCCATTTGGTTGGATGTAAAATATTTTCCTTACAAAATTACTTTTCTAGGAAAACATTTTAGATGGAACATGCTATTCCCTACAAATTTTCGGTGTTTGGATGACAATGTGAAAATCTTTTAATATAGAACCTTTTTGGTGTTTTTTATTTTTTATTTTTGTTAATATGAGTTAAAAAGACTAGCAACAATTATAATTAATTTTTGACAAGTAATTAGAGTTAACTATATATTATTTTGTTTATAATTAATCTTTAAAAAATAATGGTAAAATATATATAACTATAATTATATTACTGTGGAGTCCAATATAGTTAAAAAAATTAATTGATAAGAATTAAAAACAAAAATTAGTATGATAATTGAAGTTAGAAAAGTAGGTATTTAATTGAACTCTTAAGAAAATAACTCACACACATTAAGAATGTAAGTTATTTTCATCCAAGGAGAGAAAAATTAAAAAATATTTTATACAAAAAAATATTTTCTTGTATTTGGCACTAAAGAAAATTCTAAAAACATTTTTCAAAAAAATATTTTCATTCCAAACAAGCAAACTCTAAATCGGTAATGTTTTTTGACAACAAAAATAAGTTGCCACTACATATGTATTATTTTGTAAATAAGCTGAATTTATATCTAAGGTATTATTGACAACCTATGTTGTCACTGAACGTATAATATTTTTTGACAACTTCTTTGTTGTCACTGAAAGCTTTTTTAACTTTTTGTTCACTGACAACGTCCCTAAGTCATCACTCAATATTGAAAAAAAAAAAAAAGAAAGCTTTTCACTGACAACTTCCAAGTCGTCACTGACTGTATTGGAAAAAAAAAAAAATCCCTTCTTGCATACTTTTGAGGGGAGTAGTATCTCTGCCATCCTCAATGTCTCCACTCTCCCTCTAAATTTTTTCACCAAAAATCAAATTCCTTCCTCAATATTTCCGCCCTTCCTCTCTTCCTTGGCCCTCCTTCCCCTTTCTCTTTTCCTCTGTCTTCCTCACTTCCTTCCAAATTCCACAACTTTCAATTCTTCCTTTCTTTTTGCGATTCAGCTATGGAAAGGCAAAGTGGAGAAGAGGGAGATCGGTACAGTAATAGCCGGACACCCACTATCACTTTAATAGCACCAAATACTGTCGAGGTGAGCCCCCTTATCCTTCCTATTCCTCCTATTTCTCCTCCAGCAGTTATGAAAACCACCACCATTACCACTATCCCACCACCACTGTAGCCCTAACAATTTAAATATTAGTACTTTTGCAAATAATTGTTGTGTTGGAGGTGGTGGAGCTCGTGACTACCATCGGGCATTCGATTGTCATCCCCGCTGTCCTGGCGAAAG
Organism: Mitragyna speciosa; assembly: GCA_024721245.1. Classification (NCBI taxonomy): domain Eukaryota; kingdom Viridiplantae; phylum Streptophyta; class Magnoliopsida; order Gentianales; family Rubiaceae; genus Mitragyna; species Mitragyna speciosa. Next base: position 3,391,734 of record CM045568.1, read on the forward strand.
TGGTGGAGACAGTACCCGTGGCACTGGAGGTGGAGGGTTTAGTTCGGGTTATCCGATGGCTCGGCTTTCTGGGCACAAATGTGCCTACTCTTACTTTGATAGCAGAGGGTCTCCTAAAGGTAAGCTTGAGATGTTTGTTATCACTTGTAATCTAAGCTTTCATTTTCTAGTTTTTTCTGGGATTTTTTTGGGTCGTTTTTTTACAATGCACTACGTAGTCCAAGTAAATAATTCTGTCATATTTGACAAATAGACCTACAGATATATAGATAGTACATTTGATATTTCTCAGAAGTAAATGGCAAAGTGTAAAAATTCATAGCAATGCAATGAACGAAATAGAGTGTTATACAACTGCAGTTTTTCTGCAATACAAAGCTAAGATCTTTATTCTTCTCGATGATTTAAAAGTACATTTTTGCCAGAATGAACTTACCACCATGGCATATTCCACTAATATTCTGGCAAGTGGATGATTATACACAGGCAAATGAGCTTTATGGTTGACTTTGACATTAAGCTCTGAGGCAAAAGTAAACATACAAGTAACTCACAATCTAGATTTTCCAAGCAAAGTGAGACATTGAGTCAAGTACTTGTACTGACGTTTATAGGAAAACCATATGCAATGGAATTATTTTCTCTAGTTCTTAAAGCACAGAGCCTAATAGAAATGCTATAGTTGAATGATTAAATGTCATTGAAAGAACAAATAAAAACAAAAGGAAAAATGCAAAAGTATTTATGAAGGGAGAAATTACCAGGTTGTTGAAAGCAGTTAAAACCACCAGACTGTCTTATGTGTCTGCAAGAGGAGAGAATGAAGATATCGGAGTTGCAACAGCTAAAATAGAGTGCAATAAAAAAAAAGCATAGAACTATAAAAGCATCCATGTCAGATATGACAGAATTATTTACTTGTAATCTAATCTTCCTAGCCTTTCTCTTTCATCTTTTACAATGCACTACGTACCTATATCCATCCATGTCCACAACATTCCTTTACTTACCAACTGCCACATAAGAGGTCAACGGAATATTCTTAAACTTTGTGGTTACAAAAAGTCCTAAACCTTTTTAGAGGAACAAAAAGCCTCAAATGTGAACAAAAAATCGTAAAACCAACAATATTCGTAAACTAATTTATGAAAACAAAAATGAATTTCATAAGAGCATAAAGACTTGGTTTACCTGTAATGCACAGATACAATCACGTAGAGTAGCCTAGAGCTACTGGAATTTCTCCTTGAAAATGAAAGGATGCAAATTTACAAATACTTTAGGTGCCCCTGATTGAACTGAGTAATTAAGGCACCAAAAAAGTCAAAAGCTTCGTGAGGTTGTACTAAGTAATCATGGCCCATGATTGAGGACCGAAGACAATAATGTACTAGTATTAGTTATCTAGCGTGTGTTGTGCTTGTGCTTAATAAGTAGGGATTTTTAGGTGTACTGCATGCTGACATCCACTTCGAGTTGTATGTATTGCATGTCCGAGGTGCTGTTATACCAACAAAATGCTGACATCCACTTCTAGTTGTGTGTGTTTTTATGTTTAAATGGGGTACGTATTTTCCCTCCTTCACGGTTCCAGGTCGTATCTCCTATGTGACTATACCCATGAAGTGACAAATCAGTCTACACTCTATAGTTAGTACTTCATTTGGGGTGAATATGCCTAATTTGTTGAATATTTCAATTAGCTATTTTTAGAATTTCTTGCTTAATTTCTTGGTGAAGTATTATTTGTTACAAGTTGGGATGTTTGGTTTTGTGGCCATGGCAATGCCCTCCCTTCTTTGCTAATTTATTTTTTCATGTATTATCTGAGCCTTTCTCTAGCTATAAGCTAATGCCATAGTTAGTGTGTGTTGTGTGTTAGAGAGATTATCTATTGGGATTTTATTTGGCATGATGAATATTGCTCCAGTAGTATACAAATCATCAAAACCAATGCTTTCCCTGTTTCTCTTTTACTGGTAGTTTTTTTCCTTGCTTCGAAATTTCTACTATTTATGTCACGTAAAACATGTTAATTATGACTACATGCTTGGCTGGATAATGATGGTGCTTTTGCTACTGTTTGTTTAGATGTCAAATTATTCTATCCTTCTTTAAATCATAGTGCACTTCCTTTGGACAAGCTGGAACATGGGAAGAGAAGATGTTAAACAAATGGGCAAGTGATGGACTAACGGTCAGAAAATGTAGTAGTTTAGATTTTCCTTGTCCTTCTTTGTTCTATGGGAGGATGTAGCTTTATCAACTGGAAAAGCTTCCAGTTATTTGTTCTAGTTTTTCGGTCTCTTCAATGCCATGGGTTATCTTTTTCTTCTTGCCTAGCCAAACATATGTGCTAGAGATAATATATAACTAATACTTTTTATATACTAATTTAGATGCTAATGCCAATAGAATATCAATTGCGTTATTCTCTTGGAACTTTAATATCAGATTGAAGGTGGATTGGGGCAACTGCCTTGAGAATTAGATCATCACTCATTTTTGTATTTTCTGTTAAGTGAAGTGGTGAGTAGGTTGTAAATTAATATCATCAACTTGAGAGTCTTTTGGGTTAAGTATGATAGCAATCTGACATCAATAGAGTATCCCTTCTTTCTCTCTTTTTTTCAATCAAAGACATCCATAGAGTTACTCAAAAACAAGTATAATTACACATCATTGTCATTGACATTGTTTGGATTATTTCAAGTTTGTTTATGGAGGACTATTTGCCTGCAGAACTTATAGAGCATTAAGGATATGGATCAGTTTTTTACTAGTAATCTTGAGGCATAGAGATCAAGTTTGCATAATTTTTAAATTAGTTTTTATAGGATCTTGGCTATTTTGAAAGCATAAAGATCAATAAGTCAAAGTACTTTAAGGCATTAGCATGGAAGCTGTTGTTATAAATTAATGACACTCTATGATCTCAATGATAAATTTAAGCAAACTGTGCTACTAGCTTTTTAAATTTCTGTTAGTCAATGTGGTCGCTTTTCATTTATTTCCAAAGGTATAAGATAATTGTTTTAGTTATTTTGCTATTTCCAATGATTTAATATTACTACCACTTGACTGGCCTGGTACTGCCTTCTTTTTTGATATTTAAAGGATTTTTTTTGGCCCTCCAAAAGGTCTACAATCAACACTTGATGAAGTTTTGAATATTTCTTTGGTTTCTTTTTGTTCCTATATTTAAGCTTAGTTCTTTAAATAGATATTTTGTCTTTATTTTTTCATTATTTTAGTTGGAGTTCTATTTTGTTCCATGGATCTATATTCTTTTGGATGTTAAGAATCATTGCAAGAAAAGAAAAAAGGTATTCACCCTTTAAGGCTACTTTAAATCCTTTAAAATGCTCACCTTGTCATTGCAGATGCTAAATTTGTTAAGATGTTTTTCAGTAGACATGTTAAGTTCGTCTGGTACTTTTTTTGACAATTCCTAATCAATGAACAGGGTTTTATAGAGCTTGAACATCTTTTTCTTTTCTTGGAGTAACTATTTTTCCTGTTCTGGGACTAATATCTTGCCCATAATATGTTAGATAGATTGTCTGATTGATTTGGTCTACTTGCTTTTTGAAACATTGGAACAGGTGAAATTGAAAAGTAGTACTGATTGAAAGCGTTGAACAGTGAAAGCTTTTTGAAACATTGAGACAGGTGAAAAGTTTTGGCTAGTGAATAATTTGATAGCCTTTTATGCATATATTTAAGCTTTTTGTAATTTCAGAAATGCGTATTTGTTTGTTGTGTTTAAACAAATACTAATGTTTATAGTTTGAATGAATTATTGTAGGTGCCAAAACTAGCCAATACCCAATTACATTTGCAATCTGAATTACTTGGCATCCATATCTCATAGGAGGTGATTTTCTTCCTCTTCTCTAGTTTAATTTCTTCCATATTACTAATCTTTCATATCCTTTTCAGCTGTGATGGTAACCTCTTTTTCTCCTATCTCTATTTTGTTGAAGAATGCTTGAAAGTTTTGTTTTCTCATATTTTTTCCTGATGTCCTATTTTATATATTGCATATAGATAAGATGGTTTTTCATTTTTCAAATTTCATGTACTTTCTACCTTTGTAGGTTGGCCTATTGAACTTGGAAAGTGAGGAATTTGTCAAGAAAGCAGTAGAAAAAACTCAAGTCAGTCTGCAGGTAAATAAGTTTCATATATTAAGTTTTCAAACATGTTAATCTATGTCCACCATTTCTTATTCACTTTTTGTGTTTTTTCAGTTTCTATGTTTTGAAGGAACTTTTACATTGTTCATTCCATTGTTGTCAATCCCTCCCATTACCTGATTAGTTTTGTACTAGTCTGACAGCAGCTTGTATGCTAAAATTCCATTCTAAAGTGCTGTCTTTGTGGATCACTCAGTAGTCTAGGAACTTTAGTATGATAGTTGCCAAGGCTTTGAGTTTACAACGAAAAAGCACTAGCTTACCAACTATAACTGAAGTGACTGGATGATGAAACATATGGAAGTATCAAAATTTGATCATAAAATACTTTGATTTTTGAGTTTTTATTCCACCATCTTGATATCTGTGCTATGTGATGTCCTTAAGTTACATGAAGGAATGAAATCTATCAACTAAAGTTGAACATAGGATATATGAAGCCATTTGAAAATAAGTTGCAGTCTCAAAACTATAAAATGCAACAAAAAAAAATGGGTACTAAAGGTGATTTGGGAAGTCATTTCCAAAAGTTTGCACGTGAAATTAGTAGCTTATCATTTTGGGAGACCAAAACAAGTAATTTTTCTTCACCTTATACCCAGTGGAGCATCTGTATCCTATAAGCTTGTCATAAGTTACACCCTATCACGTAATGTTGATATATAGAATTGCAATCAAGCAGTTGAATTGGGCTTCTTTGAATACATGGTTCTCTTGAATTAAGCTCAAGTCAATGCACAAAAAAAAAAAAAAAAAAGAAAAAAAGATTGCAACTTTAGTATTTCTTTTGAGTTTCTTGGATGTTCTCTTGGTTCATTAAAACCAGGGATTTAAAGGGTAGGTGTTTGTCAAAAAATTGATCTTATTAACTTGCATGTGATGCCAAAAGTTCTTTCCCAAACTCAAGTGTCCTCATGCATCCACCTCTTTGAAAAGATAACTGTTATTTGACAAGATTCAATGGGATTTTGTCCACCAACTTTATTGAGCATTGTTCTTTTCAGAACCATCCATTTCCAGATGCTTTCTTATTTTCATTCAATTTCATCTCAAAGTCAGTGGCCAACAGTGTACTTTATTTTTGTAGTTTAAGATTGTGTGGGTGTACTTATAACTTGTCCATTTTTTTAAAAGGCTTTCAATTTATGCTGTTACACATGATGTAGAACACAAGTTGAGAAATAAACTTCTAAAATATTAAAAGCTTATGTTCTTATACGCTTTTTATTTCTTTATTTGTTGAATTTGTTTAATCTTTAATTTTAACTTTGCTGTTAAGTAGTGACATAAATGCCCATTCAGAAAATGGAAAGCAGATTGGCAAGGTTGGTGGAGGTGACAAAGTTTCAATTGAAACAGAGATTGTTCAATATGCTAGTTGACAATAAGGGATGTTTAAAGTTGTTGTGTATCTTTCTTTGGTTGCTTTTGTCAAAACTTAGTTATTGAGATATTTAGATTGACTTGATGTTATTTTGTAATGCTATAGAGTGTTTAGGCAGAGTACTACCTTATTGCCTTATAGTTCTGACTTTTTTATTTTCTTTATATTTTCTTTTGTGCATCGAAGGAATGTATTGTAGAAATGCTGTATTAAGTGACTTTTGTACATTTTTGGATATTATGTTTGGTAATTGAAGGGATGGCATTTTTATATATCTTAGTATAGATGATATTGTGATTAATTTGTGATATTGGTAAAATTTTATTCCTGATGGGTGATAATCAGTGATGACTTATTATATTAGTGATGATAATAGATTGTTAAATAAATTATCAGTGATGACAATCATTCAAAAATGCATTAGTGATGATACTCCTTTGTCATTCAATATGAAAAGCATTAGTGACGACAAAGCTGTGTTTTTGAATAGGCAAGATATCAGTGATGGCGGAAGTCGTCACTGAAGAAAGTATCAGTGACAAGAAAATTTTGTCATAGAATATTTAGCCCACATTGAAGTGTTAGTGATGACTTAGAATTGTCATTGAATAGTAAGTTCAGTGATAAGAAGTATTTGTCATAGAATATTTAGCTAAAGCATTAGTGATGACTTAATGTTATCATTGAATTGTAAGTTATCTATGACGACTATAGTTGTCACTAAATATCTAATCAGTGAATTAGGCAAACCGGTAAAAGTACATTATTAGTGACGACATGATTTTGTCAAAGAATCGATAACTTATTAGTGACGACCCATGTTGTCACTAATAGTTGGATAAATAGTGACAACTACTTATTAATTTCTCTTCACAAATTTCCTCATTATTAGTGACAACAAATGTTGTCACAAAAAGTTATGTATTTAGTGACGACTTTATCCTTGACATTATTTACATTTAGTGACGGTCTTTTACTGACGACTCAGTGGCGACATATTTCTTGTCAATAAACATTATTAGTGACGACTTTTCATTTTTCAGTGACAACTTCTTGTTGTCACTGATGATGATTTTTCTTGTAGTGACTATTTGGTAAGGGGAGAGGGGGAAGGAAAAAAAGGAAAAAAAAAAAAAAAGAGGACCTCAGGCTGCAGGTTTTGCGGCCAGCCTCTACTAGTCTACTTAGAGAATAACATATGATAAGAATTAAGTAAATATTGCATTTTGTACCTTTGGATATAAGATTAATTTTCACTTAGCAATTCAAACTTTAATTCAAGATGACTTAAACTCTTACCAAATCTTATTTACACTTTGAAATCTGTAACCTATTCCATTTTGCACCCTAAACTCTTTAACACATTCCATTTTTTACTCTAAACTTTATAACTCATCATACATTAGTTAAATTAATATCTATATTTATAATATCAATGTTCTCTCTTACCACCACCCCTTGTTAAATTTCATTGAATTTGATGGTGGCATAATTAATGAGGGCCAATTCTATTGTGGATTCGGTCCACATAGACACAATGGTAGGGATGAGAGCCACCAAGGCTCAGTAGCCTCGGTGGCTCTCATCCACACCATTGTGTCCATATGGATCGGGTCCATTTTAGAAAAATCCATTGATGAGCTACCGAACAATAACAATGGTGTATGGTGCAAGATGGGAAGATGGAAAAGGAAACATTGAATTTATGACTACAACTAATAAATGGACCAATTGGGATACGAAATAAATGGACCAATTGTGATAGGAAAAAAAGTTCAAGGAGCAAAGTGATCCCAATTGAAATTCGGAGTACAAAGTGTGAATTAATACAAAGTTTAAGGGTGAAAAGTGAAATTTTAACTTAATGACAAGGTTGTGATAAAGAAATAGCATCTCTTTTTCTAATTGCATTTCTTCTTCAAGGTTTAACAAAACCAAATGCGGTGATCAAATCTGATTTCCTGCTGGTGAAGTTTCTGCAAAAGGTCTCCTTTCTTAAGTGGTACAGGGACTTTCTTGAAAGAATACAATGCATTTTGTTTATTGATACGATCAAGATGGCCACTTTTGTATATCACACAAATATCTTCCTAAAGATCGTCCTGAAAAATCAGGCGACAATTTATCTAAATCCTCTCGCTGAATTGGACCAAATTATCTTAAAAAGTAAGAACCTCATTGAACTTTAGACCTACTTTAATTTGTAAACAAAACCGTAGAGACTGGTCGCCTTGAATTAAACCCTTGTGAAGAACTCGAACCAAGAGAATTAAGCTAGGACCAATTTGAGTGAGTTCAATATGCTTAACCCAATAACTCTAAGAACTTGATCAAGGCAAGAAGAAAAACTCTAAGCTAGGTTGGTTTTAGACTGCCACAAGAATTACTCTTGATAAGATCATAGTTTTCATCAGTAAGAACTAAAGGAAAACTCTCATGATAGAGAAAAAGAACTTTATTAATTCATCAAACATCAAAAACTTATCAGAACTTACGAAAAACAGTACAAAAAATGCCTTTTTATAAGCTAACTACCTAAATACGAACTAAAACGAATTGAGAAACAATTACAAATAGAAACCAAACAAAATTAGTAAACTACTAAAAACTCGTAACATTTTGCAAGTGAGCCGCGAGCATGCTTAGATAAGCCTCGGCCGCCGCTTAGCATCCTCCTGCCTATGGTTGGATCAAACGACCTGTCAGCCGTGGGTGGCCTTGCTCCAACTGTGGGCGCGTCTAATTGAGTCGTGAACTGATCCATGGGTGCGTTTGGACCCGCGTCTGCTTCCCAAATAACATTTTTGCACAATACACCTTGCCAAACTTTTCCATGGATTTTTTATCTTAACCTAGAGCACTATATAGACACAAGATTAACGAATATGAAGAATTTCCTTGACTCTAAATCATGCTTTAAATACTCAAAACCCTCCAATTCGTGTTGGCTGATGGATATTATTGGCGAAGCCTCTAAAACTGAGACAGGTGCTACCACGCACGTATCAAGTATGTTGCATGTACACATCCATCACCGTGGGTCCTCGAACTAATATGTAAATTTTTGCTAATACGTAATAGTCAGCATAAGCTGCAAGTTTCAATCCCAGAATTTGAAAGCCTTTCTCATGGAACCTAATATTTTCAAGCTCACGCAGTAGACAAAAACATGCTGGCTGCTGCATTATTGCTCGCGGACCATGCATTACACAATTCTCAAAGTCCAAGTATTTAACACTACTCGATGTGATTTATATCCTAAATTTTCAGTAATATCCGGCAATGCATGTATACCTAAGGCACAGAAAACTGGAAGTCTCTATTTTACGGTATTACTAATTGAAACTAGTTAAATGTTTTTCTGGTGGGCGGTGGAAATGTACATTTTCACAAATTCTCAATTGCCAAGCTACTTATTAGCATGCAACCCGAACTTCCCAGTTCGTGTAATAGTTGAAACTAAGATTATATTATGTAGAAAAAAACCCGATCACAAGCACATAACAAGATCATTCTGGACTAAAAATTATTCCCTGATTTTCTTTTTTTTGGGTTTTTTTTTTTTTTTTGGGTTTTTTTGGTGTGGGGCGGGGGGGGGGGGGGGTGAGGGGGGGGTTTTGAGGGGGAATTCACACTGCCAATTGACAAATAGCAATTAAATAAGCAAAAAAATTATTACATGCTTTTCAATAATAGAAGAGCAAAATTTATTCTATGCTTTTCGCTAATAGATCTGCAATAGAATGTGTAACAAAAAGCTGTAATTGAGATTTTCAGTCCTGGTCCTGAAATGCAATGTATAATCTCTTAGTGCTGCCTCTAGAGAATCATGCCGTAGTCTCAAGAAATGGATAGTCAGTGTAGCCAACAACTGGATCAGGAGTATAGAAAGTATCTCTGTTATGCTTGTTAAGAGAGGCATTTAACTCGAATCTTTTTGGCAAATCTGGATTGGCCAAGAACAATCGTCCAAATGCAACAAGATCAGCACGATTTTCAGCAACAGCTTTATTACCATCATCCCTATCATAACCACCAGCAACCATGAAAGTACCTTTGAATGCCTTTCTCATTGGTACAAGACTATCAGGACTTTCATGTTTTTCCCCAACAGTTTTCATCCTTGGCTCGACCATGTGACAGTATGCAATTCCATATTGATTCAAGGATTCAGCCATGTAAAGACCTAGAGCTTTTGGATTTGAGTCTCCTGCTTGGCTGTAGTTTGCAAAGGGGGAGAGCCTGATGCCAACTCTATCAGCTCCTATTGCATTGGAGACAGCTTCAACGATTTCCAGAGCAAATCTGCAGCGATTCTCCAAAGAGCCTCCGTATTCATCTGTTCGGTCATTGACTTCGTCTTTCAAAAACTGGTCAATTAGATAGCCATGAGCTCCATGGATCTCAACGCCATCAAATCCTGCAAATTTGAATAGACAATATTAGACAATGAACCATAACCTTTTCTGTCCCAAGTTTTATTTGCTTTATCACTTATGCAATATATTAAATTAGAGAAAGATATTATTTCGAATTCCTTTCCAGGAAAAATGGTTTCGTATTTTCCGTTATTAAGTAAAGCATAATAGATTCTATTATTAAACAAGTCTCCTATTTGTTTCATGGAGTATCAAGTACAAAGGCAGCACAGTTTCATACGATAACTGATTTAGCACATGAATACTAGTTCCAACGAAAGACAGGGCGGTAAGTTTGTTTTATCACAGTAATCTAAATTAGAAGGTTCCTACATATCTTGGAACAGCAATATGCAGAACATCAATTGGAAGGTTTTTACATATCTAAATCAACGTGTGGAACACCAAAATATTGCTCTGTTAAACAATTCCTTCTATTTTGATTCTATTGGCTCCCTTTATACCAGTTTATTATGCACTGGAACGCAAGTTCAAGAGAAATGTAGCCGTTACAGTAGTTTACCATTTATCTACAAAAAAAACTGGATTTAGTGTTCTAGATTTCAATAATTATTAAAAAAAGTCTTACCAGCTTCAATAGCATTAGTAGCAGCAAGCTTAAAATCATTAACAATCTGAGGAATTTCTTCAGTCCTTAACCGGCGTGGTGGTGAATATTCTGCAACATTAAAACCATTTGCTTGGAGTTGGGGAGTTAACGCCTTGTCTGTAGATGAGATTGGAGCTTGTCCATTGGGTTGAAACCCTGAAAATGACAGTCAGAAGAGCAGATCTTAGAGTAAAAAGAGAGGTTGTATGACTCCATAATCAATACAGAGGGACCATTAATCCTGCATAATAAGAACTTAGATATTCTAAATTGCCTCTAAAGCCGATCATGACGTCCTATATGCTGAGTCCAAATTGAAACTCAAAGGCGTAATGCGTTGTCTTGACTGATCCGGTCTTGTCAATTTAATTTTGTGTAAGATTTTATTCTTCATTGTTTTAAGAAGCTTGGTCCATTTTCAAAATGCAATAGGATAGAAAACTTGGGAAATGTAAAGAAAGGAGGAGTTACCACGATTTGAAACCCTCCCTACATGCCAAATCTGGCAAAAGAAGATACCACCTTTGGCATGAACTGCATCTACAATGGGTTTCCAAGCCTTAACTTGTTCCTTTGTCCATATACCAGGTGTATCCGGATACCTACAATCATAACCAACATAAAGAACTGGGGAAAAACAACAAAACAATATAATAATGCGAGACATATATGAAATTTTGGAGCCTATGCTGTTAAAATCATTTACCCTTGTGCTGTGTCAGAAACTCCTGTGGCTTCTGCTATGAGTAGACCACCTTTGGTGGTTCTCTGAGAATAATACAATATAGCATGTGGCTGCGGTACATTCCCATAAGATCTTTGCCTTGTCAGAGGTGCCAAAACAATTCTGCAATAAATCACCAAAAAAAAAATGTTGCATGAATAAGTCGTCAAATATTTCCTGTCGGTGGAAGTGGAGGTGGCAGATAGATCACCGAAGTAGAAGAAAAAAATAAAATGGATTTTAACAATCCATTCCAAGGAATAAATCCTTGCACTGGGAAACAAATATAGATGTGATATAAAATCTGAAATGTTTTGAGATAGTATCCAATTCGGGAGCTAAACTAGTGGAACAAAAAACGTGGAGAGGAATTTCTTGGAATGCAAGCGGATTTTATTTCAAGGAAGAATCCAAAACATTTTAGCAGAGGAACAAAGATGGAGTACCTATGAAGAAGTTGGAATTTGCCCAATTTATATGGGGTAAGCAAAGGCATAGGTTGTTGCTGAGGCTGCTGTTGCTCCTCCGCTCCATTCTCTACCTTATTTGCCATTCTTGCTGCCTTCCTTTTCACAGTTCTAGTATTGTAGTAGTGTTAGTAGTATCGAACCAGAATTGATGATGCAAATTTAGTTTATGCTAGCTAAAGTGATACAGATGAGAGAAATAAAATGCATCATCAATGGATATTTATAGAGTCGAAATGAAAGTCATGAAGGTCTTTTTTTTTTTTTTTGTGCAGAAGAAAGTCATGAAGGTCTTGTCTTTAAGTTTTTCTTGGGTTAATAAGCTAACAGGTAAAATAGGAAGGTCAGATTTTGAATGGTTGCATCATAATGAGTTGAGTTTTCAAAACAGCGACATATGTTTGTTTAGAAATGTTTTCTTTTTAAATTTTTAAACAATTTTAAACAGGCTTCTTAATTATCTTTCTATATTACGTATATATTTTTAAAACAACTCTAGAATTGTTACAATAATATTTTTTAAATAAGATTTCAAAAACAATAATCCAAGTGAAATCACTTTAAATTAGTTGAATCATCTTTTTTGTTTAGGCCATAAATTTTTTTTATTTAATTTTTAGTCCAAATTGGTGACTTCAACCGCGTTATTTGATGTGTCTAGTAGAATATTATAAAAAACTATAAGTTTTTCCTTTTTTTTTTTTTAAAAAAGAAGAAGATGAAGTGACATAAAATATTGTCTCCTAATTTTGAAATAAGCATATATAACATACCTACAACATTGGAAGCATCTAGAATAACAAAACAGGGGAAAAAATGGTAGCGACGTCATTGATGATTCCAAAAGAGTGTTCATTGTTCATTCTAAATTTGGGGTCAAATGCATCTGTCGGATGTGCTAAAGAACGTAACACCTTACGTCAATGAAGACTGCTTACGTATCTCTCTGTCATTTATCTGTGAAGCAGCAGCTCCGTATCTCATGCAGTGTCCAAAACCAGTGTCGCTTGCAATTTGCACATCGTTCAATTGCTTGTCGTGTAAATTTTTTTTTTCTTTTTCAGCAAATTTATCATTCAAAGCTGCTACCATTCTGGGAGAAATCAGAACAACGATGGTAGAAGCTGTCCTAACATGCAATGGCAGATTCAAAACTGGCAACTAGAGGTCTGCCAGATTCAATGTTTGCTGTGTAGATATTAAAATGATGTAATAGCAGAGGTGTCTAAGAGATAGCACATATATGTTCTCTTCGTGTACAGCTTATTGCATATCATCATAAGTAAAATACCAAATTTTGCCCAAAAAAAAAAAGAAAGGTTGTAAGGGACACATCTAAGGTTGGATTATGCAAAATCACTCTTTTACTATTATTTCTGAATTGATTGCAGTTTTGGACCTTTACCTGTTTATTGTGCGTCTTTTATGAAATTCCATCTTCTCCTTAATTTTTCAGCTGCTAAGTCTAAATTATTATCTCAGAAAATATATTTAGCAACTTCATTTTGAACTTTTATATTTGAAAATATAAAAGTCAACTTCATTTTGAACTTTTATGAAAATATATTTGGCGCCGGCAAAACAGTACCTTTCATCTATGCAAAAAAGTGTGGGCTAATCATGATAACACGATGACTAGTTAATTTTGGAAAAGTATCTAAACGATTTTGAACTCTTAATGTTTTTTCCATTCCCGTTTAACTTTCTGCACGATTTTGGAGGCAATAAACTGTTTGTTTACCCAAGGATTTTTGCAGCCGCTTTCTTGCTTATTTTTTTTGAGCTTTTCTCAAACTAAAACAATCTAGCCAATTGGCCTTTTAAATAAGCACAAAACTGTCCAATTCCTATAGTGAACAAAACTTCCAATTCAATTCTAATTTAACTAAAACAAATCCTATTCCAAAATAGTTTCCTAAATTAATAAAACCAATTATAAATATACTTTAGTTTAATTTCTATATTGCCTCTTTTAAATCAAAGTTTTCAGACTTGACCCTACTAAGCGCTTTCTTCAACTTGAGAAATAACTCCGCTTTTAATGGTTTCGATAAAATATTTGCCACTTGATCTTTAGTTTTGCAATAATCAATAGCGGTCTTCTTATCTTCAAGTAACTTATGAATGAAGTGGAACTTCATATCAATGTGTTTGAAACATCCATGATATACTGAATTTTTCGTCACCCCGATAGCATAACTGCTATCACAAAAAATCTTGGGAGGTCCATCTTGCTCATGTCATAAAAAGCCAAGCATTACTGTCAACTATATTGCTTAGGTAGCACTATTTACAACTGCGTGTACTCTGCTTCAACTGTGGAAAATGCTACTACCTGTTGTTTCTCGAATGATGAAGAAAATACACTAGCTCCAACATAATAAGCACAACTAAGGTACTCCTTTGTATAGTGTCACCAATCCGGTCACTATCAATAAACCCAACAAGCCTATCATCATAAGCACATGAATATAAAATACCATCAGATTGTGTACCTTGAATGTATCTCAAATTCCTCTTGGTTACTTGAAAGTGACATTCGCATGGAGACTCCATGAATCTGCTAATCAATCTGGCACCAAAAGTAATGTCAAATCTCATGTAAGTCAAATACATAACACTTCCAACTAATTTCCTAAAGTGTGTAGCATCAACAAACTTGCCAGTGCCATCTTTTGTTAATTTCAATTTTTTGTTCAACTAGACTCATCATTGGTTTGATTGTGTCCGTGTTTAACCTCTTCAGAATGTCACTAGCATACATTCTTTGTCAAATGAATGTTCCACTATCTACTTGACTAACTTCAAATGCCAAGAAAATAGGATATTAATCCTAAAATTCATCATGTCAAATGGATTAATCATAGCATCTCTAAAGTCATAAATTAATTTGAGATTATTGCTATAAAAATTAGATCATCCACATATAAGCATACAGCGAGAGCATCTCCTTTAGGATATAATTTGACATACAAAGTATGCTCAGAGGCATCTTAGAAAACCAATATCAACAAAATAAGCATCAATACGAGTGTACCAAGCTCGGAGAGCTTGTTTCAAATCATATAATGCCTTCCTCAATCTATACGTTTTGTTTTCTTAGCCTTCCTTGGCATAACCTGCTGGCTGCTCAAAATAGACTTCTTTTTCTAGAATTCCATTCAAAAAATCAAGCTTCACATCTATTTGATAAATTTTTCAAATCATTATTATTGGTGGCAAGAGAAATAATCATACGAACAGTGTCAAGCCTACCAAAGGTGCAAAGACGTCAAAATAATCAATACCTGCCTTTTGCTTGTATCCTTTGACAATCAACCTCGCGTTAAAGAGGTCCACCTCTCCAATTGGTTTTTATTTTGTCTTATATACCCACTTGACTCCAATTGGCTTCCTTGCAAATGGAAGTGTAGTCAACTCCCGTGTGTTTTTTTCCCAATTGCATGAATTTCTTCATCCATTGCATGAACCTAATGATCCTCTTTGACGACCTTCTCAAAACAGGATCAGAATCAGCAAACAATGCAAAATTCATTGTTATTGAAAGGGGTGTATTAATTTAAATTAAGAATTGCATGCTTTGAACAATTTTCTATGTTTATTGTTATTGAAATAGGTGCATTAATTTAAACTAAGAATTGCTTGCTTGTTGGGATTTCTAAAGTTATGGTGATGAAATTTTATCATTTCAATTGCAAATTAAAAGTTCAAGGAATTGCTTTTGAGAAGTAAGAAAAACCCGTTCATAAATTGGCCAACATAGTTAGTTCAAGTACACAAAATAGAAACCATTAAGTTGTGAACTTAAGATTATCCTAATTTGGAACTCTTTTATGGTGCACGGAACAAGTTTGCAAAGAATAAATAAAATTTTGTCAACTCAGGTAGACCAACCTATTTGTAGATTAAATTAACAATTCATGT
This sequence comes from Mitragyna speciosa, assembly GCA_024721245.1. Lineage (NCBI taxonomy): Eukaryota > Viridiplantae > Streptophyta > Magnoliopsida > Gentianales > Rubiaceae > Mitragyna > Mitragyna speciosa. The sequence goes on from CM045568.1 coordinate 3,407,460, forward strand.
GGGCCATCCCTCTTCATTCGGATTCAATTATTGATTCTTTGTATGGTACAAAACTGACTCACCTTTGTACCGTAGCCAAATCCCCTAATTTGAATATGATAATATTTGCTATGTATGTGATCATTAAATTTAACTTCTAGAAAAAGAAAAGGATAGTCTCACAATTCTAAATTTATATATCCATTTATTATCTAATGTGATCAAATTTAAGATAACAACGCTCAGATATATAATTAAGTTGATAAATTAGAAAATCAAATTTTTTTCTCACTTTGATTTTGTAGCATGGTGCAACTGTCAAGGACACATGAATCTATACCCTTGGTCAAATATGTAATGTTTACATGAGTCATAAAATTATTAAATTTTAATATTTGATTCATCTTTCCAGCATGTTTTTTCTACTACATTGTATTTTAAATGAATGTAAATTATCTTGACCTATATAGAATTAAATATCCCTGTGATAGCAAAAAAAAAAAAAAAAACATTAGCATATATCATTTTATAACACAATCCAACTATTTCAATTAACTTCAATTCTTTTGTTATTCATTTATTAACTTAGTTATACACATTTTATAATTATATCTATAAACAAATTTGCATTGTTCCGAGTATTATAATTTCACTTTAAACTTTTATTTATATTTATGTACTTATTTCAATAAGGTTGAAAATGAAGTTTCATATTTGTAATAAAATTGGAGTTAAATTATCGAGGCTAATTTAAAATTCATTACACCCATTGCGAATCCATCACTCAAATTAGTTTAATGGGTTGGGATTTGAATCATTGGAGAGATCTGACAATAGGTTTCCCATGGTCATAGTAGTTAAGTAGCAAATAAAAATGAGTATTTGTATTTCAACTTATAATTTAGATTTAAAATGTTTAAATACATGCCTATCAACTCAAAGTAATAATCACCATTTCTTGGATAACAAACAAGAGGACATTAGGTACAGAGATTTTTCCCAATTTTTTCTAAATAAAATTGTTATTCATTTTTTATTTATATATATAAACCTTTAGATAGAATATTCTGCTTACCAAAACTTATTATATTTTCTATCTTGTAAATATGTATACTATCTATTATAAAATAGGATGGAAAGGGATTGTATATATTTTTTTCTAGGGACAAGTGTAACATTTCTAAGGGATAGTGTATGAGATTAAGAAAAGGTTGTTAACTTTGAGATTTTTTTAGTCAGCCTCATGACTCTTTCCTTTCTTACTTTTTATAGATTTTCCAAAATTTCATACTAAGATATAAAATAAAAATACTTTGAAAGCATTTTACATGTTTTACTGGAGGAGAAATAGATTTTTTTTAATATATAGTGAAATTCATTCTTTTTTATTTATTGTAATAGAGTAATAAAATGATTTAAATAGTTATAATTTTTTTTTTCTCATTCTTCACCGACTTAGAACAACACATTATTTAATTAAGCATCACAAAAGAAAACACCTACAATAAAAGAGAAAATAAGAGGGTCAGATTTTTAATGCATGCATAATATAAGTTGAGTTTTGAAAACTATTTAGACATTTTTAAATATTTTTTAACAATTTGAAACACGTTTCTTAATTATCTTTCTATTTTACACATATATTTATCTAAAAAAACTCTAAAACTGTTACAATCATATTTTTTAAAAAACATTTCAAAAACAACAATCCAAGTGAACCATCTTAAATTAGTCAAATTATCTTTTTGTTTAGGCCACATTGATGTGAAATTTTTTTATTTTAATTTTTAGTCCAAATTAGTGACTTCAACTGCATTATTTGAAGTGCCTAGTAGGATATTACAAAAAACTATAAGTTTTCCTTTTTTTCAAAAGAAAAAAAAAACTTCTATATAAGCATATGAAAGAACAAACATAAAATATTAGCTCCTAATTTTAAAATGAACAAATATAACATACCTAAATAATTGGAAACCATAAAAATAAATAAAACAACAAAAAGAAAAGAGAAAAAAGGTAGTAAAGTGTCCTTTAGATAAGTCCCATGGCTCCTCCCAAAAGTCAGCAATTGCCTTTTGGGTTGAGTTGTGAATTAGATTTATCTTCAAAAAAACATAACGACCTCGTGTCCAGTTGGTCAGTCTCCCCTCCCCTGATCCCCAATGTCCCACATCGAAAGAGTCGAATGAGTCTGTCCTTTAGATAAGTCCCATGGCTCCTCCCCAAAAGTCAGCAATTACCTTTTGGGTTGAGTTGTGGATTAGATTTATCTTAAAAAAAAAAAAAAAAAGGTAGTAAAGTGACACACCGTCATTGGTGATTTCAAGAAAAAAAGTGTTTCATTGCCCAATCTAATGTTGGGGCCAAATGCAACCGTTGAACGTACTAAAGAACGTAACGTCTTACGTTTTCTCTTTGGTCATTTGCGCTGTGAAGTTGCCGCAAGACTAGTTCCGCGTTGGGCTCCCATGCAAAGTCCAAAATCAGTTTCGCTTGTATTTTACACATAGTTCGTCATTTTGTAAAATTGCTTGTCGTGTATTTTTTTTTCAGCAACATGTACCATTCTGAAGTTTCTCATAGGACAAAAAAAAAAGCAAAAATGTTTGTCATTAAAATTTAATCTTTAATAAAAAGTTGTAAAGGGAACATTTAAGGTTAAATTATGCAAAATTAATCTTTTACATTTTTTTCCCTAAACTGATTGTTTTTGGATCTTTATCTGTTTATCTTGCATATTTGATGAAATTCCATCTTGTCCTTAATTACAATTAAGGCAGATGTCAAGTCAAATATTTTTCCCAAGATATGTTTCATCACATATATGTACACATGTCTCTCTCTTTTCGGCCCAATTAAGTCTAACCTATTGTTGTCTAACAAAAAAATATTTAGCAAATCCATCGTATAGCAAAATTGAAAAAAAAAAATTATTGTTTGGCTATACTTATTATTTTCTTAATTTTCAGTTGATTTTTTAAAATTTAAGAAGTTTTTAAATAAATAAATCTTGATACGTAATTTGACATGATAATGTCTTACAGTATTTATAAGACCAATAGTTCACATTCTTTTAAGATATAATATTTACACGGTAACGACATCGAATATTTTCACATAGCACAGCGTTGTACACTCATCATATGTGGTAAAGTCTCAATTGTCTGTTGTGAAAGTCTCAACAGACCTATTTCGGACAAACCAACAATTGGAAAGGTGAAACTAAGACCAATTGTTCACATTCTTTTAAGATATAAATGTCGTTACCGTGTGGTTTTTCTACTTCGGCTGCTAGTTCTGTTGTCTATTGTTATATTTTTATTTGAATTTGGAATTGTGATTGGCCTTTTATAGTCGGAAAGCGAAGAAGGTATAAAATTAACTCAGAAGCAATTTGATTTCTCTTTCTCTTGCATATTTATCGCAATGGACTTGTTCCAATAAGTCGCCCAGGTTCATGCCATCCATTCATGTTACAAGATTTTGGTTATTAATTCCATCCACCAACTTTTGACACACAATTTGGATTCTTAATGCCATGTTTTCAGTTTTAAGTTCAGAATCACTAACAAGGAGTTGTCACGTCGTGTTCACACTTATCAAATGTCAAGCACAAATTTTGAAGTAAATAAGAAAAGTAGTAAAAGTATGAACGTGATATGACTTTTTACTGGCACTTGATTTGATAATGAAAACATGGTGCTCAAGATCTGAATTGTCTTGTGAATGAAGTTTTGTGAAAACTAATTTAATTACATCTTATTTACCAAACAAAAAAAGGGGTCGTTGAAGTAGTGGCCCATGGGGCAACTAATTGCGGATGGCGTCTATTTTCCAATTATATTTGCCGATCAGAAAGGTCGAGGCCAGAACGATCACGATAGTTGACATGGTTTTTGTGCTATCATATTGCCGTCGAGACGACCAAAATGTAGCATTACGAAACGGGTTAGATCAAATTTTTTGTAAACGTTACACGACATGTTGTTTAAGTCACATATTATCAAAAATAAATCAATAATTAAAATAAAGAAGTACATTTATAAGATCCCGCGTCTGGGCTGGCCCAATAACTTTTGAGTTTTAAACCACGGGCTCAAAATGCTTAAGCCAAATTATTTAGTAGCCCAAACGTAAGATGTTATATACCATTTCTTTTCTTTTCTTCCTATCGATGTGGAATATCACATTCACCCATCCTTTAGGCCTTTGCGTTCTCGCAAAGCCTAATTTATATCCGGACTGTCCACTCAATTGTGTCGGATTCTAGAGGTGGCTCGTACGGGCTCCAGAGGTGACTCTCGCCCTTAAGTCGACGTGGCACTTAGCCCCGTACAGCAAGATTCCTTACCTGCAGCAGGGGATACACCAGCAGCAGAAGAGAAGTTGACATCTTGTTCCTTTATTATTCGGACAAGAAACAAAAAACAAAAACAAGGGAAAACAGAAAATTGCACAAATTAGAAGCAACTGAGGGAAATAAATAATTAATGTAGCAAAACTATAATAAATCTTATGAATAAGCAAGACAACACCTAAAAGCATAAAAGAACATTATATCTATTACTCACAAAATCTCTACCTACATGAATATATTAATCGTTAAAATTCTCTTATATTAAGACTTAATCTAACTTAATAATATTTCTTACATAATTCAGTTAAAAAATATTTATTATCACTGTCAAAAAATTATACATAATTCCTATATCCTAGAGAGCTCTAAAGGACAAAAGCCCACAAAATGAAATAAAAACAAAGGCCAATTCTAAGATTCCAGAGCAATACAAATGCCTATAGATTATCAAAAGAACGTGTTTTTTGAAAGAAAATTAAGTAGTAGAAAAGAGGAAAAAAGAGAAAAACAAAAATAGGGATAATGAAAGCCGTAGCTTGAAAGCACCAAAACCTCTAAATTCAAAGCTTAAATGCCAATACAGGTAGATAAATGCATTCATTCAGAACTAAAAACAAAAATAACTAAATAACAGAGAAAAAAATTAAAAAAAAAAAGAAATCATACTTGCGAGGAAACCGAGATGAAGGAAAAAAGAATTAGGGTGGGGCAAAAGAGGGGCTTCGGGCCATCCCCAAACAGCTTCACAAGGAAGGAGGGATCTAAAACTGTTGCATAGATTGAGGGCCATTTTGAGAGGTTGATTGAGGGGTTGTTTTGAAGCAGCGATGGATGAAATTGGTGAGTTTTGGTGGTTGATTTTGTGATTGTGATGCTGAACTAGGAAAGCTAGTGGCTATTTGGGTGGGTAGTGATGGTTCATTTGGTGACTGGACTCAAAGAGGAAGATGGGTTTTGTTTTATTTTTATTTTTGAGAGAATGAAAAATTAGCTTGTCGTGGGAAGGAATGAGAGGATGAGAGGCGCGGGAGATAAGGGAATGGGAAATTTTTAGATTATCGCCTAATTTAGGGGCGGTTTCATAAATAACCCTTCTTAATTGCGAAAAAACCGTGATGCGGTTTATAAAAATGCCTCCAAATAGAGGTGAAAAGTAAATTCTCTATTTTGTAGAGGGGGTTTTTAAAATTGCCTCTACAAACCGCCTCCATAGCTTATTTTTTTTGTAGTGCAAGGCTAAGGGTGAGGAGCTGCAGACCTAGTCCTGCGCGACTTCTCTAGGTTGATATCCCTGGCTACAAGGCAAAGAGTAGTCATTGATAGGTGAAGGCCAAGGGTGAGAAGCCGTAGACCTAGTCATGCCCCGCTTCTCTAGGTTGACATCCTCGGCTACAAGGCAAAGAGTAGTCATTGATAGGTGAAGAGCAGATGTACCCATAGTTGTGTTGTAAACAGTGTATATCTCAAAAGCTTTTATCCCAAGTTGGAAAATTAAAGAGTCTTTGAATCACTTTATAATGTTTAGTTCATTATTGGACTTGTGATGACCTAAGATATAATGTGGGCTTGAGAGCACAAGGGGGAAGTTGAGTTGGGCCAATTCAGTTCAAACTGGCAGCCACCTGCGAATAGTTTAAACGCGGCCTAGTCTAGTTTTGTTTCAATTTGATCATTTTCTTTTAATGGCCCAACTGATTAATTTTTAAATGCCCAATGAATTAATCCCAATATCTTTTTTTGTGGCTTATAAATAAATAACCTATTTTAGTCCTTTGAAATCACAGCATAAGAGAATTAGAGAATTCCTTTTTCTCTTTTTTCTCCCTCTTTGTTGTTGGCTTATTTGTTCGATTTTGTTGATCCTACTCCCTCGTAACTAGAGGTAGGCTTGTTCAATCCTAGGGAGATATTTTATCTAAGCCTTTTCCAGATATTACCAAAATTGAAATTTTCGCTAATGAAAACTTCAAAAGCTGGCAAAAATGTGTGCACTCACTACTTAACATCCATGGAGTTGCCCATGCACTAATTAATGCCAAGCCTGTGCGGATGCCAAAACTAAAAAGTCATGGCAATATGTCAACAAGGTATGTCGATGCACTATTTTACAAACACTTTCTAATGAACTGTTTGATGTGTATTCCAGCTGCAAGGAAGCCAAAACTATTTGGAAAGCTCTGACAACCAAATTCACAGCTGAAAGATGCTAGCAAACAAAACTTTAGAAAAATTGCACTATTGAAGAACTAGTGAAACACATCCTCATTGAAGATTCCAACAAGGAAGGAGCTGCAAGTAGCCAAAGCTAAGGACAAGGTGCTCAAAGCCACCAAGTACAAGGCAACAATAAGAGGTATGCCAACAAACCCCAAAATCATAAGCCCAATAATCTCAACTTTAAGAAAAATAAAGCTAATTGCTTCGTTTGTGGAAAACTAGAACACCGTGCTCCCCAGTGAGGCACAAAAAGAAATGTGACAAAGTAAATGCTAATCCTCCTAAGGTTAATTTATTCGAAAGAGATGAAATAATTGTTGTAGTCATCTGTCAAGCAAACATCGTAGCCAATGTACATGAGTGGGTGATAGACTCTAAGGCTATTCTGTACATATATGTCGTGCTCCATTTTTTGAAAATGGAAAAGAAAGTGAGAGTTGTTTTTCAAGAAATAGTTTTTAAAAAATGATTTTTGTTTTTAAAACAAAAGAAAAAGGGCAAAAAATGAAACTTTGAAAAATGCAACGGTTTAGGGCCAAAAATTGAGTCAAAAGAAGTTTTTTATTTATGAAAAATGAAGTCGGCACTTGGTATTGAGTTTTGGTGTACCAAGTCACCCTAAAAACACTTTGATGGAAAAAATGAGAAAAACAAAGACCAAAACTTTTTTACAAAAACATTTTTATAAAAAATAAAGAAAAGTAAGGAAGCCCTTTTTTGGACGACTCCAAATCTTTGAAAACAAGAGAAAAAGGTTCGAGGGTCACAGTTGAAGAAAAGAAAGGCAAAGATTTGCACCTAAGACACTATTTCAACCTAGCCGAAACTAGTTGTGAGGTTTAATTGAAATTTTCCCAATGTAACCCTAAAACTTATTGCATTTGGATGTCACTACACGAATGCAAATCTTAGATCTAAAAGGGACATCGGGAGGGATGAAATGTCCCTTTGAGGATTAATTGGATTTAATGCATTAATTACATAACCCAAAATGAGACCTCGAAGTAGTAATGAGTTATACAAAATGAAATGCAAAAATGAAAAATAAAACATAGATATAGATATAAGTGATCAAAGAAAGGGAATGCAACATAACGGGTATAGGGAATTAAGACTCATGACATGATTTTCCTTCTTACTAAGGGTAGATAGCGTGCTAAGTCTATGAGAGCCATACTCACCCATTTCCCATATTTGAAAGATGACTCTTCGTAACCTAAGCAAACAAATGACTTATTTATCCTAAAATTTTATATGAAATGCAGTTTAGGTGTCATGCATTATATATAAAATGCAGGTTCTCATAGAAACCTAGAGCACCCTAAATTATTGCTTGTGAGTCTTCCAAGATTGTAGGAAAATAGAGGTGTAGGTTTGCAAGAAGATAAGCCAAAAAAGGCTCCAAGGTGTAAGAATGTCAACTTTGCACCCCCCTCTCAACAATTCAAACGGGACAGAGAACCCGTATATTAAACCCCAAAGGTGACAGTGCTTAAAGTGTGGGCAACCAGGAATACATCTACTAACGGTCCAAATCCTAGTATTAGGGTGTTAAATTGTCATATAAATTGTATTTAATTACCCCTTGTTTTGGTAAAAAATAGTGTTTAATATTTTCATTTATTCACTTTTTGATATTTGGGCTTAATGTAGGAGATTGTGGAGAAAGGTTCTAAATTTGTCCAAAATTCCAGAAGACTTGATTTAATAAAGTATGACCACAGTCTAATCATGTCGAGATGTAGAAATTGTGAAAAGTGAATTGGTAGAAGGCTACAATTGGAGGGTCCCACTTCCCTAAATTTTTTATGAATCTCAATGGAAAGAATTCTTTATTGACAAGAATCGAAAAGAAAAACAAAAAGGGAAGAAGTTAATTTGGAAAAGGAAGAAAAGAAAGAAAGGAAATTGATTTTGAAAACGAAACAAAGAAAAAAAGGAACGTGAAAAGCTAAAAGGGAAGAATTGTGCAATTCTTTAAAAATATCTAGCCTTGAACATTTAGTTTTGAGTCATCCTTAGTTTTTAGTTTTAGTTTTTCTCTCTTTTTCTCTCTCAAACAAATTATTGTAATTTGCTTTTGGAATTTGAAGTTATAATACGTGGTTAAACGTTTTATTCTAGTTAAAGGATAATTGAATCTCTGGTTCATCCAATGCTGTGAAATCTAATTATTTTTAATATTTTCTGCGTTTATAGGTATTTATCTATTCTCTGTTTAGATTCTAAGGTGATTGTATTCGTTCTTGTGTGATTATTTTTGCCAGTTAAATAACTTATCACTATTTAATTGTCAGATAATCTAAAGCCATCTAAACGTCAAATCTGTAATTGTTTGATGATTTTAGTATTAGTGGCAAGTGATTAATTCAACTATAATAGAAGCTTTTGGATTATATCACGGGAATAAATAATCTAATTAGAACAAAGCCTCTTAGATATTTGCTGGTTTGAATTGGTGGCTTTTCTAATTTTAAAGCTATTAAATGATTGAATCCTAAGATCTTACCTAGGGTTATCATTTGATTAGGGAAGTAATTAACGGTCTTACCTTGGTTACCGACGCAACAAGGAAAGGCAGATTGTTAGAGTTTCTTAACAACCATAACCAATTTATTATTGAATGTAGGAATTTATCTTTACATCGAGGATCAATTAAATTGAACCAGAGTAAAAATTACTCCTTTGACTAGAGCTTAGGTTTTATTTCATTTCGTTTAACATAATTTTGTTTTTTTTTTCCTTTGAGTTTCTTAAGTTTAAATTTCTTGAGTTTGATTATATTCTCCAAACCCCCCATTGTTGTGATTTGAATTAAATAAATCAATCAATCCTTGTGGATACGACCCTACTCATCACTGCACTTCCTTTTATTTTATTTGAGTAGGAATGCTATTTTTGCTGGTTTGACACCCCACACCTAGAAGGGTTGGATTGGTTGAACATGAGGGTGGTGTAGACGATCAAATAGAATAGTTCAAGGAGGATGAACAAGAGTATGTATGCGAGAGGATAAGGATTATGAACACAAGCATTCATGGTGAGAAAATTGCTCCTGACACCAAAGCAATCCGATGAGTCGCAACGCCACAAATTATTCCAAACTAGATGCAAAATTTCTGGTAACATTTGTCTTGGTCATAGTTAGCGATAGTATTGAGGATATTATTTTTAGAGTTTCAATTAACTCCTTAAAATTGCGTGTAGAAAAGCATTTTGAACTTTATAAGACAGGCTGAATCAAGCATATTGAGTCTATTCGAGTAATTGAAAGATATAGAGTTCCCTTGTCACGGTAAAATATTATTAGAATGAGATTGTATGTGATGTGATCAACACAGATGTTGTCATTTACTTTTGGGAGGCCCATGGTACTTTGATGCTGATGCTACTCTTTGTGATCGAGAAAATGTCCATAAATTTGTAAATGACGACAAGAAAATTAATATAGCCCCTAGAAAGCAGAGTGAGCATCCTGAAGTTGACTCGACTAATCTTGGTAATAGTAAGTCTGCTAAGAACTTTTTGATTATCTCCCTTTCGAAGGGAGTTTTCCTTGCAAATTTTAGGGCTTCAAGAGAAGTGCAAGTTCTAGCGGTGAAGGGCATATTGACAGTATGGGATAAAGAATTGGACGAGCCATTGTATCTAGATATTTCTCTTAACATTGAGGTCTAGTTTTTCTCAAGTGGGAGAATTTGATTCGGAGCTCATTGAAGATGAAGTTTGGGGCAAGCAAGAACGAGCCAAGGCTAAGGATGAGAAGCCACGTACCCAGCTGTGCCCAGCTTCTCTAGGTTGACATCTTTGGCTATAAAAGAATAGGCATAAATGGGTGAAAAGCAGGTGCACCCACGGCTGACGCAGGTAGCCCATCGCTGCGATTCTAGAGAGTAGCCGTGCCTTGAACTACGGGGGCAACTGACCTCAATTGCCGGCGACTGACGTATCGGACTTCAGTAGCGAGGTGCCCTCTCACCAGTGTCCCATGGCTGGTTTCACAAAAGTTCACGGTCGACTTGCAGATATTTTACAAACTGTAGTTATTATTAATAGATTCCTTATTTTTTGTAACTCTTTTAGAAATTCTTCTTAATACAAGTTTAGGTTATTTTTAAGACTATAAAAGGCTTCTTTAACCTCCTTTTAACGCACTTTTGCCTTATTATTCTTGAGAATTCAATAAAATTGTAGATTTTTTTCTTGCATCTTTGATTCAATTTCTTCACAAATTCGTTATTAAACTTGTTTCTTCATTACACTTTTTTATGAATACACTGATTAATAAATCTCTTTATTGTAAAAAAGTTCAGATTTTCAGAATATTTTTTATTGATAACTATTCTAGCTTCTCTCCCCTATGAGAATGGTTGTAAATTGCATATCATGATTCTAAATTTGTAACTTTTTCCTCGGTCCCTGCATTATGGATTAATGCACCTGTCGTAATTTTCTTTTGGGCAAAAATCGCTTCACTCTATAGTTTTGCCCATGTTGCAGCATGAAGTTAAAAGAATTGATATGAATGTCCTATCTACATCTAGTTGATGCACAAGTTTGTCGTGTTATCATACAGAAGGTTAGGATATTTTGATCCTTTTACAATTTTCTTTTTCGTCTTCTTTCTTGAGATGTGTCCCAGCATATTTCCACAGCAGCCACCAATGAAATGCCGGCCACCATTAGCTGGAGCTAGCCGTCATCTTTGACGACAGTTTTGACGTGCTTTCTTTTTGCTTTTTGTGCCAATTTCATTTTTCTCCACTATATATAAATGCTGAAATTGCGGCCAAAGCACCTAGCAATAAATACGTTATAACGTAATAATCCCTTAGCTCCAAATTAGATATCTTATTTTTTATTCGCAAATAATATCCACTGTTTAAAAAAAAGTTAACAAATAGAGTACTGTCTGCCTTTAAATATTTTACTCTCTATTTGTCGTTGGACTTGCATATTTCTCAAAATCTCCTCACATTTCAATTAACTTACGCGATAAACCTAATATGATTTTTGAGAAGATATTGCATAGCAAAGGTAGTGAATTAATGCCAATTACATTCTTCCAAATAAATCAAGAGCCACGTCCATGTGTAGTACCCATTAAATAAGGACACACCTTATTGCAGGATGTAATTGTTATTGGTGTATGACTTAGAACTGCCATGTGATGTACCTTAAGTATTTATTTTTTTTAATAATTTTTACTAACTTTTCAAATTATTACTTTCAACTGTATATTTTTTTAAAAATCCGTATGAGTCAAATTAAGATATTCAATTTAGGAGGGAAGAGTAATTGATTTGAGAATAATAAGAACTTGGAATTTCGTCCATATAGATAATAAAGCATAGAAGAGTTTTGATCAATATAACAAGAGTAAAGAATAGATCTAATTCTTCAATTTTTCACGTGTCGGACAGGTTAAACAAATAAAAAAAATGTTTCGAGCAGGTCCAGGGAATTTGCATATGGATGCAACTTCTTGGATATAGCATTGGGTTAAATGAAGCTTTGCAGGGTAGTTTGATGATATAAATGGTCTAAAATTAGAAGATGACGGATATAATGACGGAAATGGGGCATTGATATCAATTGCTTAACTATATTAGATGGTAATTTGACGAAAATATTAGTTTAGATAGCAAAGGGTAGGATTCTGAAAATAGTTTTGATGGTAAAGTGGTTTCGTTTCTATATCTTCTCTATGACAAGGGAGAGGCAACATATCCTCGATAGTTTTTTTTTTATTTTTTATTTTTATTCTGGCAACCAAAGCCTATAGTATTAGTTAACTTTATCTGAAGGAGTACAGGGATTTTTTTTTTTTTTTTTTTTGCGTTTCTATTTTCGCACATATCTGGGGAACCAAAAAAAAAAAAAAAAAAAAGAAGAAGAAAATGGCTTGAGCATTACTTGTACATTAGTAGTAAAATTCCTTAACACAAGATGCATATATTACTTGTTACAAAAATAGAATAGGAGCATTCTAAAAAAGACCTCGGACTCTAAACATCCGTGTTCATCAATAGATATCTTGGCATGCCAAAGCAAACATGAATAAGTTGTATGATGCAAAAAAAAAATGATTTATATTCAATTCTTTCCAGTTTCCAGCAAAAGGGCAATCAGATCAAAACCAGAGACTCTGAATTATGTGTTGGAAGGGTCAATCACTGGTTTCAAGAAATGCATAGTCAGTGTAGCCAACAACGGGATCCGAGGTAAAGAAAGTTTCTCTGTGGTACTTATTGAGTGGAGCATTTAACTCAAATCTCTTCGGCAAATCGGGATTGGCCAAGAACCAACGTCCATATGCAACAAGATCAGCACGATTTTCAGCCACAGCTTTGTTGCCATCTTCCCTGTCATAACCCCCAGCAACAATGAAAGTACCTTTAAATGCCTTCCTCATTGGCAGAAGGCTATCTGCAGATTCAGATTTTTCCCCAGGAGTCTTCATCCTTGGCTCAACCACGTGGCAGTACAAAATCCCGTATTTATTTAAGGCCTCAGCCATGTAAATGCCTAGAGCTTTTGGATTTGAATCTCCTGATTCCATGTAATCTGCGAAGGGAGACAGCCTTATGCCAACTCTATCAGCTCCTATTGCATCCGAAACTGCTTCAACTATTTCTAAAGCAAATCTGCAACGGTTCTCCAAAGAGCCTCCATATTGATCTGTTCTGTCATTGATTTGGTCTTTCAAAAACTGGTCTATTAGATAACCATGAGCCCCGTGGATCTCAACCCCATCAAAACCTGCAAATTCATATGCAGAATGAGACGCAAAGAACAATGATATTTTTCTTTACCCAAGTCCAAGATTTATCCAGGAAAAGAAAAAAAAAATCAAGTTTTGTTAGATTTCATAAATTCCTAATGTCCTAATAAAAACTTCACCTGCTTCGATGGCATTAATTGCTGCAAGTTTGAAATGGTTGACAATCTCAGGAATTTCTTCCGTCTTTAAACGTCTTGGCGGTGAATATTCTTGGACATCATCATCACCTTGGGGAGTTAATGGCTTGTCCGTGGATGAGATTGGAGCTTTTCCCTTAGGGTGAGAACCTTTAAATGACAGTAAAATAAAAGAGATTTTAAGAGGCCAGTGAGAGCTTATTAATTCCTACGTAAAATACTGCATATGCATGGCAATTTTAGAATCTAAATTCCTAGGTGTAATTCATTTTGAAACCAAAAGTGGCCTTGCTGAAAAAAATTGTAAAACCTGTCTTTTTGCCCTCTCTCTACTACATGAATTTTTTTCTAATGTCAAAATGCAATTAGATGAAATGTAATTCGGGAAGAAATGGGAGAAGAAGTTACCAGAATTAGAAACCCTTCCAACATGATAAAGCTGGCAAAAGATGATACCGCCCTTTGCATGAACAGCATCTACAATGGGTTTCCACGCCTCAACTTGTTCCTTTGTCCATATACCAGGTCCAAATGGAGATCTTCATGGATAACAAAACATTTGGAAAATTTAAAAATTAAAAGAAATTAGCGTGGAATGTGGATAAATTGATATTAGTAAACCTAATGTCATTTGCACATTTCAAACGTTGAATTGCTTGATCATTTTGCAGCTTAATTTTTATTCGTAACACTTTAGTAACTAAATTTCTTCTTATTCAAATGTATTAATGGCTAAGTGTTGCATCTTCATTGTAAATAGAGCACAGAAATTTGTCTTGGATGATGATATTATCCTAAATAATAGTCTTATGAATATTGAAGAGCTGACTTTTAATTACCCAATATTTGTTCAAGATTTAGCATTCAACTGCTAACTGTTCTAAACTGACAGAAAAATAAAAGGTAGTTTTGGCATTGAATTGTAGAAAATAAGAGTTTACAGTGAAACTTTTTAGAATCTCATTATTTTTATCGTGTAAAATAACACTAACTCTTTTTGTTATTGATGTATTGGGGTGGGCGTTGAATAAGAAATGCTGCTAAAATTACCCGACAATCGATGTCTCAGATACTCCTTTGGATTCTGTTATGAGAAAACTGCCTTTGGAGGTCCTCTGACCGTAATACAATATTGCATGTGGTTGCGGTAGATTGTCATAAGATCTTAGCCTTCCCATTGGTGCCAAAACAATTCTATATATAATTGAAAAAGATGATGTATAATTAGCCTTCATAAAGCAAAAATAATCCTTCCAATTGAATAAAACTTCTACCTAAACTAGAGATTGCAAAGAAAATGACCATTATTACAAAATGGCAACTGTGAATAAAGAATATTAATGAAATGCGTAAAGGAGGAGTACCTATGAGATAGCTGAAAGTTGCCCAACTTATAAGGAGTCAGTAAAGGGATTTGCTGTTGGGATTGTTGCTCATCTTGCCCATTCTCTACCTTCTTTCCCATTTCTAAATTCTTGTTCTTCAATTTCTCTCTTAATCCAAAAGATGAAATGATACAACTAATGAACCAAAACTTTCTTTGTTCTTCTGCTCAGAAATACAAGTGTGATACAATGAACTTCGTGCAGCGGCCAGTCTGTTATTTATAGAGTCGAGGCAAATGTTAATAAAGCTTGTTTACCAAGTTTGACCAATAGTCCTACGGGCCAAAGAAATTATTTGTGGGAACCACTTGGGGAAAAAAAAAAAAAAAGGAAGAATTGGGTCATTGAAGTCGTAACTGGCGACCGTTCTCCAAGTACACGGCCCATCGGAAAGGTCGATACTAGAACGATCTCTTTCATCATTTGAGCTCTGAAGTTGCATTACAAAATCATTTTTGTAATGATTTTTTTTGAAAATCATTTTTTTTGAAAGTAGACATTTGTGTATAAGTATATGAATGAGGAGACATAAAATATTAGCGCCTAATTTTAAAAATAAGCAAATATAACATACCTGAAAAAATTGGAAACCTTAAGAATAAACAAAACAGGGGAAAAAAAAATAGGAGTGCAAAGTGACATGACGTCCTTGGCGATTTCAAAAAGCGTTCATTGTCAATTTGTATTTTAGGGTCAAATGCATCTGTTGGATGTACTAAAGAACGTAATATCTTACATCACCAAAGACTGCTTACGTTTTCTATTCGTTATTGGAGCTCTGAAATTGAAAAAAGTATTAAATATATTACGTGTATCGTTACGTGGTATATTAAAAAGAATAATTTATTATCATGTGGCGATAATGGATCGCTTCTTATATTATTTAGCAATGTCTGATTGGTTCTAGGATAAGTTTTCTTTGTCAAGTATTCAACATTCTAATCTACTCCTAACCTATTCTAGGGGATGGTTCAACCAATAAGATGGTGCTCCTCTAAATTTTTTTATCAAGCTATCTGGTGCAAACAGTTCTAAGACAAGTTAAAAATTAAATATTTTACCCAAAAAATATTTCATCCCACATATATACACATATCACTCCCTTTTTTTAGCAGTCTAAGCCTAATCTATTGTCTGACCAAAAATATTTAGCAAATCCATTGTATAGCAAAATATTCAATAAAAAAAGAAGTTAATGTTTGGCTGTGCTCATAACTTTCTTAATTTTCAGCATAGGGTTGGATTTGAGTAGGTTAAAAAAAGACATACAACCTTTGGCAAGAACAGCGGATATGGAAGGCTCCAAGCACTATGGGAGAATTATTTTAGACAAACCAGTAATTAGAAGGGTAAATTACGAAATATTTCCTGTGATATCGCTTTTGACCATATAATCTCCTTATCTTTTTAATATGACCATATAATTTCGTGTGCTTTTATAAAATGTAAAAAACGGACGGAATCAATATTTCGTTACAGAATATTCTCATAATATTTCATATTTGATTCTACTGACACAGTATATTTTGTGATGTTAATTGGGTTAAATACATATAGTTCGCAATATTCTATTTTTCACATTCCATAAAACTGTGAGGTGATTGTGGACATTGAAAAGATAGAGGGACTATGTAATTGAAAGCGAAATCACAGGGGAGTGTTTCATAATTTGTCCTAATTGGAAAGGTAAAATAAGAACAATTGTTCACATTCTTTTAAGATTTAAATGCTGTTACCGTGGGGTTTTTCTACTTCGGCTGCTGCTTGCCGTTGTTTATTCCCACGTTTTTGTTTGAATTTGGAATTGTGATTGGCCTTTTTATTTTTATAATTTGGTCAAACCACTCATGTTCGGAAAGCGAAACTGGGTATAAAATTAACTGAGAAGCAATTTGATTTCTCTTTCTCTTCCGTATTTATCGCAATGGACTTGTTCGTATGAGTCCTCCAGATTCATGCCATCCATTAATGTTAAGAAGATTTTGGTTATTAATTCTATCAATTTTTCACATTGCATCTACACCTATCAAATGCCAAGCATATTTCTAACTTTTAAAATAAATTAGACAATTACTAAAGTGTTAATAAGATATTACAATTCATTATGAGCTTGGTATTAAAAATTGAGGATCTGAACTGTCTTGGGCTAGAGTTTTTCGAAAAATAATTTAATTATATAAGTTATTTGCAATATATATATATATATATATATATATATATATAAAGAGTCATTAAAGTTGTTGCCCGTAGGGCACGTTGCTGTGTATGCGACTGTTTTCCTAATAAATAGTCCATCAGAAAGGTCGAGAATTATCACGATAGTTCTCGATTTTGCTGTATGATATTGTGGTCGACACAACCAAAACGTAGCATTGCAAAATGGTTACAAATTTTTTGTAAACGTAGCATCAATAAATCTCTATACAAATATTTATGTATCAAAGTTTAGATTTTCAGAACAGTTGTGATTGATAACTATTCCAACGGTCGAAATTTTCTTTTGGACAAAAACCATTTTACCATTTAAACAATTATTTAAATTTACATTTTGCAATCTAGTCTCATATTTTTGCTAAATTGCAATTTGAAGTTATTTGATCACAATGTCCATCTACATCTAGTTGATGGCTAAATTGCGATGCACATGCTTGTCACCTGATCATACATGCTTGTTGTATTTCGGCCTTTTATATGCTTTTATATGTTTTCGTTTTCATCTACTTCATTGTAAGTTGTCTCCCAGCATATTTCTGCAAGTAGCAACCAATAAAATGTCGGCCGCCAATGCTTAGAGCCAGCCGTCATCTTTGACAGATTTTGACATTTTTACTTTTATTTTTCCTCTAATTTCATTTTTCTCCACCACATCCCGTATCGACAGTGCGTGTACAAATGTTGAGATTGTAACCAAATTGCAAAGCAATAAAGATGTTATAAATGTTAATAGTACTCCTTCAGCTCCAAATTATTATTTTTTTATACACCCACACTATTACATTGGAAAAAAGAATTTACCGTTAGTAAAATTCGAACTCCCCGACTTCTGAGGTAGAGTCATAGAGTTATAACCGTTTGGCTCTCTATTCGTTCTCGCTCCTAAATTATCTTATTTGTTTAAACTATTCTACAACAATATGCATTAGTTAAAAATTAAAAAAAAAAAAAGCCAACAAAGAGAATACTCTCTATCTTTAAATATTTTACACTCTATTTGAAGTAGACTTGCGCATTCCCAAAATCTCCTTATATATCAATTAACTAATGTGATAAATTCCAAGAAGGTGTTGCATGGCAATGGTACTTCACACGGTGGACTAATATTAACTATGTTCTACCAAATAAATTAGCAGCATCTTTGATGTCTAGTTCCTACTAAAATTTCAAAAAAAGGTAGGGACCTACATTGCTTACTTGGTTGGATGTTATTAGTATTGGTGTGTCACTTAACACCTTGGTGTATCTTGACCATTTAATTTTTTTTTTTTATACTTTTAACAACTATTTAAATTATCACTTTCAACTGTACATATCTTTAAACTCGTGCTGAATCAAATTAAGAATTCAATTTAGGAGGGAAGAAGTAATCAATTTGGGAATAATGAGAACTTGGAATTCTATCAGTATATATAACAAAGCACAGAACTGTTTTAATTCATATACCGAGAGTGAAGAATAGATATAATTCTTAACTGGTTCAAGTGTTGGACAAGTTTAAAAAAAAAAAAAAATCAAAAAATGGTTCGAACAGGTCTCCGGGAATTTTCTTATGGGGCAACTTCCTGGATATGGGATTGGATTAAACGAAGGTTTGCAAGGTAATTTGATAATAGAAAAGGTCTAATATTTGTTTTGGACCAAAACGAGTTAACAATATGACAGATATAATGACGGAAATGGGGCAGTGATATCAATTGTTTTGCTACATTGACAAAAACAGATTTAGTTTAAACAGCAGAAAGTGAGACGTTGAAAATAGTTCTGATGGTAAAGT
The DNA here is from genome assembly GCA_024721245.1 of Mitragyna speciosa. NCBI lineage: Eukaryota > Viridiplantae > Streptophyta > Magnoliopsida > Gentianales > Rubiaceae > Mitragyna > Mitragyna speciosa. The sequence goes on from CM045568.1 coordinate 3,426,310, forward strand.
GGTTTTCCACGATAGTTTTAGTTTTCTGGCAAACAAAGCATATGGTACTAGTGAGCTAGTCTGCAGGAGTATATTTTTTTTCCCCCCTCAAAATTTTGCCTTTCTGCTTTCGCACATATTGGGGAACAAAAGAAAGAAAATGGCTTGAGAGTTACTTGGATCTCAAAAGTCAAATTCCTTAACACCAAACATGCATATATTACTTGTTACAAAAATAGAATAGGATTACATTAAACAAGACATCGGATACCAAAATAACAGGAACAAGTTGTATGATATATAAATATGATTTATATCCTATACTATTGTGTTTCCAGTAAAAGGGCAATAAGATAAAAAACCAAGAAACTCCGATTTATGAATTCAGAGAGTCATCTGTTTCAAGAAATGGATAGTCAGTGTAGCCAACAACTGGATCGGAGGTAAAGAAAGTTTCTCTATGGTACTTGTTGAGTGGAGCATTTAACTCAAATCTCTTGGGCAAATCTGGATTGGCCAAGAACCAACGTCCATATGCAACAAGATCAGCACGATTTTCAGCCACAGCTTTGTTGCCATCTTCCCTATCATAACCACCGGCAACAATGAAAGTACCTTTGAATGCCTCCCTCATTGGCAGAAGACTATCTGCACATTCAGATTTTTCCTCAGGATTTTTCATCCTTGGCTCAACGACGTGACAGTACGAAATCCCGTATTTATTCAAGGCGTCGGCCATGTAAAGGCCTAGAGCTTTTGGATTTGAATCTCCTGATTCCTGGTAATCTGCAAAGGGAGATAGCTTTATGCCAACTCTATCAGCTCCTATTGCATCCGAAACTGCTTCAACTATTTCTAAAGCAAATCTGCAACGGTTGTCCAAAGAGCCTCCATATTGATCTGTTCTATCATTGATTTGGTCTTTCAAGAACTGGTCTATTAGATAACCGTGAGCTCCGTGTATCTCAACCCCATCAAAACCTGCAATTCAAATACCGAATGAGACACAAAAAAATTTCCAGAACAACGCCATTTTTCTTTACCCGAATCCAACAAAAACTTCACCTGCTTCGATGGCATTAATTGCAGAAATTTGAAATGATTGACAATCTCAGGAATTTCTTCCGTCTTTAAACGCCTTGGTTGTGAATATTCTTGGACATCACCACCTTGGGTAGTTAATGGTTTGTCCGTGGATGATATTGGAGCCTTTCCATGTGGATGAGAAGCTTTAAATGACAGCAAAATAAAAGAGATTCTAAGAGGACAATGAAAGCATATTCATTTTGCAACCAAATCACTGCATAAGACAGCAATTTGTGAATCTAAATTCTCAGGTGTAATTCAGTATTAAGAGTGGACTTGCTCATAAAAATTGTATAACCAATCTATTTTCCTCTCTCATTTAGATGAATTTTTTTTCTAATGTCAAAATGCAATTAGATAAAATGTAATTTGGGAAGGAATGGGAGAAGAATTTACCCGAATTACAAGCCCTTCCTACATGAAAAAGCTGGCAAAAGATGATACCGCCCTTTGCATGAACAGCATCTACAATGGGTCAGGCCTCAACTTGTTCCTTTGTCCATATACCGGGTATAAAGGGAAACCTTCAAGAAGCCAAAATAATTAGCAAAATTAAATATAAAAAAATGTAGGTATAACTTAATATAAGTAAATCTAATGTCATCAGCACATTTGAAGCATTGAATCAATTGACCATTTGCAGCTGAATTTTATTCGTAACACTTTATAGTGCCTAAATTTCTTCTTATTCAAATATAACGATGGCTAAGTGTTATTTCTTGATTGTAAATAGAGCACAAAAATTTGTCCTAGATGATGATATTATTCTAAATAATAGTCTTATGAACATTGAAGAGCTGACATTTTATTACCCCATATTAGTTCAAGACTTAGCATTCAACTGCTAACTATTCCAAATTGACAGAAAGTAAAAGGTAGTTTAGGCATCGAATTTAAAAAAAAAAAAAAAAAAGAGTTTAGCAGGAAACTTGTCAAAATCTCATTAGTTTTATCGTGCAAAATGACGGTAACGTTTTCTATTATTGACGTAAGAGTAGGGTATTGGATAAGAAATGTTATTAAAATTACCCTATGATAGATGTCTCAGAAACTTCTGTGGATCCCGTTATGAGAAGACTACCTTTGGATGTCCTTTGACCGTAATAAAATATTTCATGTGGTTGTGGTAGATTGTCATAAGATCTTAGCCTTCCCATTGGTACCAAAACAATTCTATATATAATTGAAAAAGATGATTTCTAATTAGTCTTCATAAAAAAAAAAAAAAAGATAATCCTTCCAACAGAAACAAAATTCTACCTAAACTAGAGATTGCAAGGAAAATGACCATTATTACAAAATCGCAACTATGAAATGCGTAGAGGAGGAGTACCTATGAGATAGCTGAAAGTGGCCCAACTTATAAGGAGTCAGTAAAGGGATTGGCTGTTGGGATTGTTCCTCATCTTGCCCATTCTCTACCTTCTTTCCCATTTCTAAATTCTTCAATGTCTCTATTAATCCAAAAGATGAAATGATACAACTAACGAACCAAAACTTTCTTTGTTCTTCTGCTCAGAAATACAAGTGATACAAGGAACTTTTCTGTTATTTATAGATTTTATGCATATGTTAATAAAGCTTGTTTACCAAGTAAATCTTCTTTACCAAGTTTGGTAAGAGTCCCAAAAGTTAGTATTAGTAAATTATTTGTGGAGCCACTTGGGATTAAAAAAATAATTGGGTCATTGAAGTCGTGGCCCATTGGGCAAGTAATTGGCGACTATTCTCTAATTTCGGAGCCCATCAGAAAGGTCGATTCTAGAAGACTTGGGATAGTTCTGGGTTTTGTGGTATTATATTGTGGTCAAAACGACCAAACCAATAGCATTACAAAATCGGTCAGATTGTAGGAGTTGCCCGACGCGTTGTTTAGGTCACATATTGTAAAAAATAAATAAAGAAATAGAGCAAATTTATACACTATGCATAATAAATGAAAAAGTCTATACAAATCAAAGTTTCAGATTTTTCGGAACAATTGTGATTGATAATTATTCTAGCTTTTCTTTCTATAATATTGGTTATGAACTGCATATCATGATCTAAATTGGAGAATTCTTATATGGACTAGGTCTAAACTGCATATCATGAACTAAATTGGGAAATTTTTATATGGATTGGGTCTATGACTCGATCTGTGGATCTTGTAGTCTAAAAACAATGTCATCTAAACGTAATAATGCATGCCGATATGAAAAAATGATGTAAGAATGCTGCAACCTCTATTTTAGATGATAAGATTTACATGTGAGGTCATGTACCAGATCCATATAAGAATTTTTCATCCTAAATTTGTACTTTTCCTCAATCCCTGCATTAGGAAATGATTGGTTGCTGTACCGTTCTTTTTTGGCGAAAATCATTTTACCATTTAAAACTATTTTTAAAATTTATACATTGCCATCTAATTTAAGCTTTTTGCCAAATTGCAATATAAAGTTGAAGAATTGATCTCAATGTCCAATCTCCATTTAGTTGATGGTTAAACTGCGATGCACATGTTTGTCACCTGACCTGATCATGCTGGGGTACTTGTGATTATTTGGCATTTCATCTCTCTTTAAATTTTCCTTTTGATACTCTTTCTTGTGAGAGTTGCGTCACAACACACCTCTGCAACTAACCATCGTTGAATTGCCTACCACCAATAGCTAGCGCTAGCCGTTTTCTTTGACAACAATTTTGACATGTTTTCCTTAATAGTCCTGAGTTCGGCTTCCACTTCATGTAAGCGCTGAGTGAGGTCCTCCCTAGCTTCCTTAGCCTGCTTAAGTTGCCTCGTAGCTTCTGAAAGCTCGAACTCCAACCTACTTATCTCACTATAAGATTAATAGGCTGCATCTCGTCACTCTAGCCGATCTTCCATCTTGGTAGAGAAAACATAAGCCTAAAAAAGAAAAGTAGATTAAGGTTCGGGGAATATTCAAAAAATCAAACTTAAGAATATGATGGGAAATTCCTTACTGTAGCCATAGAAACAGAGAAATGACATAGGAGGTTAATGACTGAAAAGCCTTAGGCATGTGTCTCATTCTGAGGCAAAACAAATTTCAACAGCCATTTTTTGGCCACGTTATAGTTGGCCGAGCGGTTATTGATATCCAAGGTCCACTTGGGGTAGAATTGAAAGGCAGGAATCATAGAGTCTTAAAAAGGCAAGCTTAAGGATGGAACTAGATTGAAGTTCCACAAGGAGCCGCCTATGGGTTTGTTGGAAGAGAAAAATTCTGACTGGTATTTGCATGTGATCCTCTATAGAAGATAGTGGAAGTATCTATGGAAGACATTTGTTCTAGAGACTTTCTTTACAAGACGAGGAAGAATCAACCATATTAAGATATAAATTGATATTGCTAAAAAAGAAAAATTTGTGAAAAAGATTAGAGGTAATCAACCTCAAAGGAGTCTCTAATATTTATAACTGGTTTGAAGATTAACCGTTACCAATTGAGAAATCATGAAGAATAGTTAACACGACAATTAATAGGAATATGAGGGAATGTGACACTAAAAATTCAAACCCACTCATTACATGGTAACTGATCAGTGTAAGTGACATTTTGTGTTTAGGCGGCAAAATAGAAACAAACAATAACAATTGTAAGTATTCAACTCTTCAAATAGAGTTGCTTTTTCCAAACAAGATTGATTATACATGTCCGCCAATTAACTCTCAACTTCAACATAAGAGCTTCGCCCATTTTAAGCATGGCCTTGTCCTATAAAAGACCATAGATGGAGATAGGCGGGTGTAAAGCTGCTGAGCTAAGTACTGCCAAGGTCTTATCCTAAAGTCATCTCGAAAGTTTTGAAAGTGTGCCTTGAAAGCATCATTTAAGGGATTTAATTGAAATGATTGTTTAAGTACCATATTAGGTAAGCCTTGTTGGGTTAATCAAGCACCTCGAGGTCTCATCCCTAGGTCGATTTGATTAGTTAAAATTTTCAGACTAGGGCCTTCACCCCAGTTTCCTTTTCTCCCCCCATCAAAATTATCCTCTATCAGTTTCAAATCTAGTGATAATTTCAACCAATTCGTTTGTACATCCATAAGGTGGTGAAAATCGCTCATTCCAACTATGTTTAATAGGATTTTTTTTTTTTTTGCCGAAGATGAAGAGTGTGTAAAGATCTTCCTAAGAGTACAATAGAACAGATATCAAAGAGATATTACAAGCCTCGGTAAGAAAAGATGGTAATACATTTATAAGTTTCCTGAGCACAAAATAATGTCCGAGCAAGTATTATTTAAAATTTTCTCCTAACAAGGTACACTCAAGCGGGCACCTTGTCTTTTCCTTACATGAGCAGTTGATTTTAGCCAATTGGTTCGCTCAACCAGTTTGGTCAACCAGTTCAATTGCGTATTTGTGTTAATAGTTTAACATTGGAAGTTCATTTGAACAGTATCTCACCAAAGTTATCAATAAGAATTCATTAGAAGAAGACTCAATTGTTAGTTAGAAATCGCAAAGAAAGTTGTGTACATTGTTCAAAACAAAAAGAATTCGGCATACAAAGACATTGAGAAGAATGCAAAGAAAAATAATATGCTTCTTACTTCATGGAGTACAAATAGAGTACAGTGTACATGTTACAAAGTTCATGACGTCTTTTACATCAAAAAGAGACTACTTTCTTCTTTTCTCATGCTCGATATTCTTCAACCTTAGTGGCAAAGAAGCTATAACAAATGTCCTTCAGACGAAGAGCTAGTGACAAGTTGACCAGAGTGCCAATGCCCAACAGAAAGAAAAAGAAAAGAAAAACCCAAAGGTCTGATGATTGGAAATAGCAAGGACAACTGGACTCTTGAAGGACTTTTAGTTTTAGTATTGGGAGGTCGAGGGTTTCTCTCCAATCCCGAAGCCAGCATGCCCTACTATTGCTACCCGACCTTGGGTAGCATTTGGGAAGATGCAAATTCGCCCTTAGCCTAGTACGTTGGAAGCAACTACCACAAAATTTCAAGCTACATCAATGAGCTTTCGCCCAACTCAGATGGGCCTGATGTAATGGAAGACGTGAAGCTTTGCAATCAAAGATAATAGAAAACATGAAACCTCTGTGACTGAGTAACTCTGGCAAACTAGAGAAATATTCTTCTATACTCATCTTTCTTCGAAGTACTCTCAAGAGGAGA